>MEJB01000131.1:57577-89619 GCA_001752375.1 Rhazya stricta | reverse complement strand
ATTGATGCTATAGGAGTGTGAAAGTTACAAATAATAATTCAATAAATTGGGATTGGTAACTTCTGAAAATGAAAATAAAACGCACTTTAGTTACAATGTGATCAAATATTAGTAAGCAACAAACAAGTAGTATAAAGATAATCATTGGGAATGAAATTTAGTTAGGATATTAGTGATCCCTTAAGTATGATGTTTATGATATATAGTCATGCATGCTACAACATCTGGTTAGTGTGGTGAGTACACAGGCACATAGATGTACCTATGCTACAGAAATGATGAAATGAATGCTACAGTAGGAAGTTTGTATGCCAAGTAGATAGCATCATCAACCTTTCAGCCCTTTGGCTCTACCACCTTCCCTGACATTAGGCCTATAGTACCTTAGGTGACTAAGCCCTTGATTCCATAATAAGATTGCTTTGTCACAGCTAACCCGAGACCTTAGCTATCTCGCTATTTGACACTCAAATTTATGTGGTTTCCTAAAACAGTGTTAAGCTCAGCCATATCAGCTTTGTTTGAGACTAATTGTAGTCCCTTAAAAGGAATTTGCTCACACCAACAACCCTAAGGACGTACAAGGTAGTTTGGGCATAACCCTATGCTACAAAAATACTATATGATTACTATCTGATTACAAATATTACTTAGTCATTTTAATGCTCTCCACTAATCGACTTCAAGTGGTGGCTATGCCTTAGGTATCCAGAATCAAAGTTTAAGATTCAAGAGGGGTGTTGTACTCAACACACTCTCACCAAGAACCACAATAATAGACAAATATTCTCATTATACATTAGAGATCATAGCTAGATGCTATAACATTCATGCAAACTACTCTCCCTCGCCAAGACTTTCCACTAGAATTAACATCCCATCTTATGTTCTTAGCTCTAGCTCAGAAGGTGGTTTACCATCGTAATCTAAATCCCTTAAATAAATTGCAGACTAGCTTAAGCATGCAAAACTTTAATTAGCACATACCAACACTTAAGTTCACCTTAATTCCTCACTAAAAAGTAAATTAACCATCCTCAAGTAAATGAAACAAAATATAGCATAAATCATTTTGTTATATAAATAATCAAATATCAGGTTTAGCTTGATATAAACAAAATATAAAATGAAAAACAGCTTAGAAAACTCATGTAAATGGAAGTGTGCTTCTGCAGTCGTTATTGCTGCAGCATCCGCTCGCAGTCCAGCTTTGATTATTTTCTTAGCTCATTCTCCAATCGTTCAGCTTCTATCACTCACTGATAGAGGGCTTCTATATTTTCTCTATGATCATAAGAGCAATTTTCTTCTTGGCTTTCAGCCTCCACATAAAGATTTGAAAGTCTAAAATTGGTCAAAGCTTTTCAAGCTCAAGAAATAGAGGACTCTAGCCGATGCCTTCTTCCTTATCTTGTTCTTTTATTTATAGTTTGTAGGAAATGCAAGTTGTTGGCCAATTGGATGGATTGGATTTTGTGGTCCAATAAGAGATTCACAAGTGTCCTTTGAGTGGGCATTTTTTTGCACTTCAAGTTTTTAGTGGTTTTTTTTTTTTTGTCATTTCTCTGTTTCTTTTTGCCTCTTATCTTTGTCCATTTTTAGTTGACTTCCAGTGGTAACTTGGCAACTTGCTTCGTACAGCTATTTTGTCTGATCAGCCAATGCTGTAGCATCCTGATGTTGTAGCATGCTCTCAAATGTCCATCCTTGGTTTTTTACCTTTTCTCCTTAGTGCAATTTTCTGGAAAACTTAAATAGAATTATCCAATAGATGCACTAATTATATAAAAATCAGATTACTCACAATCTAGTAAAGAATATGCAGATTTATGCACAATTAGCATATGAATGATCATGATTTAATGTTATAATACGGTAAAATTGCTAAATAATGGCATAAAATGTGTGCAATTTTGACACTCATCGACCCTCCATTAGCATAATTATTATTGGTCGACTATTAGAGTTGATTGCTATGCTTATGCCAATAGTACGAGCCATGCCAGAGCATGGGCATCTCTTCAATATTTCGTTAGCTGATTCCCACCAAATCGTTAAACCTTGGCCTTTTAGAGGTTGGTCTGTGGATGTCATCAATAAGATATATCCTCATTCTTCTAAGGGGCAATTATCCATTTTGGTGGCCACTGACTGTTTCACCAAGTGCGTAGAAGCCTAGCCAATGGTGAAGGTCACTTAGGAGGCAATTATTGCCTTTTTCAAACAACAGATTATATACTGTTTTGGAATTCCATAATCTATTATAATCGATTAGGGTACTATGTTTACTGAGGATAAGGTGCCAACATTTGTGTAGTAGTTCCACATCAAACTTATACACTCTACTCCTTATTATGCACAAGAAAATGGACAACCTGAGGTGACTAAGAAAGTTACTATCAACATAATAAGGTAGTCCATGGTAGAAAACCCCAGGAAATGGCATGTGATCTTGCAGAAAGTTCTTTGGGCTCACAAAAACTCACCCAAAATAGCCAATAGATTTTCCCTTATCCGCTAACCTGTAGCCGTGATGTTGAAATCAGCTAGAGTGACCTACCAATATAAATCTTCTTTAGCAGATTATTAGCAAGTTTTATGTATGGAGCTAGATCAGCTAGATGAGGACAGGTAGTTAGCGTTCGAGCATATTCAAAGGCAAAAATAAAAAGTGGCCAAAGACTACAATTGGCACGTTCTGATTAGGAATTTCTAAGAAGGTTTGGAAAATAATCATGTTGATAGCACCAAAGGATCCTAGGTTCAAAAAATGGTCGGCTAGCTAGAAAGGCCCTTATCTAATAAGCAGTGTTATCCCAGGAGAGGTCTATTGGCTAATTGAACCTCATGGTCAGGAAATAGAGAAATCTATAAATGGCAGGTATCTCAAGAAATATTACCCCTATTTTTGGGAGGAAATTGTAATTCAAAATAGTTAAAATCCAATCGGCTACAGGCCAGCCGATACTTTGACCATTTATTAAAGTAAAAATAAAAGGGAACTTTGGGTACAGGCTAGTCATTAACCCTTTGGAGGAATCATTTGCAATGCCAGCATGCACTACTTCATTCTCCAAATTTGATTGATTAGACATTTATACCTTCAGTAGCTTTTGAACTGTCATGATGAGGTGCAAGTTCCTATCCAACTACTTCTTGCAAAAAATTTTGATGGGGAGTAGTCTCCTCTTCAAAAACTTTCTTTGATGATCTAAAATGGGAGCATCATCAACACTCATTTCTTTCACAATAATCATCACAACATCCTCAACAGATCTCATAAGGAACTCATTATTCAAGTTGTTCAGATATTCAGTTATAAATTTATCTTATCCCTGAGTGACAATGGCAGGGGTAGATGGCGTAACTTCATTGACTTTTTCAATGGGAAAATCCTGCTTGTCTACTTTCTCCTCAAAATGAGCAAAATCTATCGGCACCTCTTCAGTTCCTATGGTTATCTCAATAGGTTTAGTATCCATAATTGTTCCATTATTGTCTCTACATCTTCTTGTAGCTGAACCTCCTGAGTTCGTTGTCTAAGATTAACTACCTAGAATCCAAAAGTTCTGAGCAATTTTGAACATAAATTATCCCAAGTTTCCATACAGGTATTGAATCTGATCTCCGCTTCTTCCTTGTCAGCTTCTAGCATAATTTGTGGAGCTTTTAGTTCCTGGATCCCCTCAAGCACTCGTTTTGTCTCTTCCAATAAATTAGCTACAATGTTGTCTTGCTGAGTACCTTCTTTCTTGTCCTAGGACAATGTTTTCCTCTTTGCTCGGTTAACAAACTGCTGATCTCACTTTCCAAGAAAGTAATTTTGCTAGACGTCGAGGAAATAGTTTAGCTTATAGACTCAAGACACATTGAACCACTATTTTATTGGTTCCTTAGCTTTTAATTCTTAGTCGCTAATGACGATAATTATTTGCATTAGGTGATGGAATTCATTTTAAGCTTGTACTTCAGCTTAACAAAATAAGTAAGCATGGCTATTCTACAAYAGGCATGATGACATTAATTCTTCAGAATTAGCAATGAGAATTAAAGCCTTCATCATTTGATTGTACACCTCTTCATCCACCGGTAGCAATCGACTCAAGTTATCAATCAAAAAGTCAGGAGTAGAAATTTTCAWAGCAGCCAAACTAGAAGGAAAAAACTATCCCTCTTTTCAATAGGAATAGATGGAACGACCAAAGTTGTATCCTCGAAATTAGTTGACACTTTATGTACTTGTTCTTCAATTGGTTGTTTGGGTGGGACCATGACTGCGTCATGTCTGAGTGCTCAATTTTCTTTTTTTAAAGACAGGCAGGATTATCATGAAGAAGTAGGCTAAGTAAAGCAAAATTATGAAAAACCCACAAAACTAACCTTTGCAGATGTCTCAGAAACRTACATTGCCAATCGTAAATGTTTAGATTATCGTGTGCCAGCAGTATAGACTCTCTTAAAGGAATGTTATGGAGTTCATCCACGTTGATTGGCTCATCAATAGAATCAATAAGGAGAAGAAAAATGAAATTAATTGAACATCAATAAGGAGAAGATCAGTAGATGCCTTTAGGAAGTGCACTTGGCATAACCTTGATCGACCCAATCGCTAGATAATGGTCGAAGTTTTAGCTTTTGGGTTTTTGTTGCGATGAAGCAGTAGCAGGGGAATTGACGGTAGTATCAGCCATTAATAAAGAGAGCCCAATGAGGCAGAAGCCGTTAACAACTAGCCCCTACCAAGAATCAATATCAAGAGTGGACAAAGAGTAAGGTGTGAAACATTGAAAAACAATCTTTCAAATTTCACTTGAGTAGCAGTTGCTCGATTCTTCACATTAGGGACTTCTAGAAGAGGATGATTATCAAATGGAATGCCATGATTTAGGTCAGCTAGGATGTCTTGAACCACAATAATTGTCAAGCAATGAGGGTTATAGGGTTCGACTGAGGTTTTGGTAAACTAAGCTATTAGTTGAACCCTATACAACAAAGCTCTAGGAGTTAGCAAGTTAGCCCAGACATCTTTATCTTTTGGTAATTGGAGCTGTCAGATTTCCCCTCAACCACTCAGGGCTTTCCACCCACATATGATACAAATATATCTTATCGGCTTTCATTTATTGAGTAAGGTAAAGGTAGGTCAAWATCTCTACAGACATAAATGGGATTTAGAGGCACTTCTCTCAGTCAATAGCTAGTTGCTTCATGGATATCATTTTGAGGCTTAGTTGTCAAATGRTTAATCCAAGACTTAGGCAGGTATTGATACAACCAAAGCTATAGGATCCAGAAAGACCCAGCACCATATTTGCATCGTCTCCTTTCATTAACGCCTCTGAAAGGCAAAAAAGACCGTGGTTCAATAGAGATAAGACCAATTATGCTAGATAACTATTTCTCCATCCAAAAGCAAATAGACATAATAAGAGAAGACGAGAACCACTCCAGTATGTACTGACATACCCGACAAAGCAAAAAATCTTTGTCAAGCCCCAGAACTGGGTCTAAACCGATATCGACATGGGACATTCATTTTGTCTAAGGTTTCCCTTAAAGAATACCACGCCTCCTTTCATGATGAGCTTTCTAAAACTTTAAATTTGTAAATGAAATAATAAAATGCTAAAAAAACTTCTTTATGCACCCAACATATTCAGCCTTATAYAATCGACAATGRTCAAATCCAAAATATAGGGTTCTAATATAGAAACAAATCAAAATATAACTTAAAGATTCTAGCTTGTTCTTGGACTCTGGATCTTAGGCCCTCACTCCTATACGTTGTCTTCGAACTCATATTCAAATGTTTTCTGTTATGGAAAAGGAAATAGGGGAGTGAGTATGGGATTGGACGTGGTTTGATATGTGCATATTCAAATATCTTTTACATTTTCCTTCAAATTATTTAGCAAAAATATTCACATAATCTAGAATAATTAAATCTARCAAGATGGAGGAGTATGCAAAGATGGCATGAGGACAAAATATTTACACAGAACAACAAGAGGCAAGGGAGATAAAGAAATAAGAAAAGAATATTACACTAAAATAAAAAGAATAAGAAAGACATCAAGCTTCCTATATGCATGTGGCATGAGAATGGTAGAAGGCATAGGATCGAAGGGAAAAAAAAGCACTAAAGCCCTCTTAATGTCAACATGTTATGGTTATGGAAAATAAGAAAACAAAACAAAAAGTTTAGCTTTTCAAGGTGACATTGAAGGTAGGGAATAGAGGACAGCGAGTTGAACAATAATAATTATAATAATAACAATAGTAAAGCATTCACAAAGGTTAGAAAACTAAAAGAACAAGGCTTCTCTGGTCTTATCTATTTGACAAGGTGATAGCCAGTGCAATAGGGATTTAACTAAGATGTTGAATATAATTAGAACAACGAAGAGGATGAAGATCCTAAGAAGGAAAAAATCGAAAAGAAAGGAAAAGTACAATGATCACGGAGCAAATAAAATATTAAAAATAATCTATATAACAAAAGAGAATCACTATCCAAATACTTTATCTTCAAAACCTAAATTAGATGCTTGAGGACAAAATCAAACTAGACTATTGGGTCAAAACTTGAATTCTATCCTAGTTGTTTATGTTGCTAGGTCGGCCAAAAAAATAGGGTTATAGCTTTTTGTCCATGCTACTTAGATCATTCAAATTAAATAGGTGGAACATGCTTCTCCCTACACCTAATTAGATAATGTCACWTACAAACCGTTCTAGCTTTTTCGAATTCAATGAGTTTATAATCAAAACAACATAAATAGATATAATCTTATTGAAAAGCCACATGTCCAATCCAAACTTTATATAATAAACTAAATAGGGTTTTCACCAGAAAATTCAGGTAAAAGGGGTCGCTTCACTTACCTTACATTGAAGTGCTTATAAATCTACCTCAGAAACACAATCCTTGATCCTCCTAACTTATTTCCTATGATTGGTGTGGCAGGTGGTGGTCTCTTAATCTCTGGTGTAAGCTCTCTACCTCCGGGCATTTAAAAATTATGGATGGAAGCGTAAGAATATGGGTATATCTAACCCCAACCTAACCACTAAATATTTTCTTTTATTTACTAACCCTAGAATGCATCTTTCCACCTCTCTCGMAAGGTTTGATCTGGCTATGGCTCCTAGTTTGTGTCTTCCCTCTAGCAAGTGGGGGTGAAACATTCTTACTGGTTGCAATCCTAGACCTAAACCTCCAATCAATGCATTTCAACTCTGTCCTTGGCTATAGTTATCAAATGAGTGAGGTCTTTTGATTCCTATTTCAACATCTATCTACTTAATGTTTGCTTCAATTCTAATGCTTTTTTTATATGCATCAGCATAATCGTGTGAGGCTACTATAGATAACCTTTCCTAAATTCTACCAATTATTCCTTCCTTGAACCTCATAATCTTCAGAGGGTCGTTTCCAATTACCTTAGGCACGAATTTTCTTAATGAGTTGACCTTATGGGCATGTTCTACAGTTGACATCCCTTCAGACTGCCTAAGGTTGAACATATCGTTTTTCTTTTCCATTCGTAGAAAACTAGGGAAGTAGTGCTCCAAAAATGCTTTCTTGAAAGTATTTCAGGTTAGTGGTTCTCTATCAGMAAGGTAGCCTGGTGCAGTGCCTTCCCACCAAACTTCTGCATCTCTCACTAAAAATGGTACGACTACCTCTCTTTTASAGTCTATATCTGCTCTTACTTGTATTTGAATATTCAAATACTTCATGATGTGCATCAAAATCTTTGTAATCTTCATTCTTCCTAGGTTTTGCGTCTAGATCTCCTCTAAATTTTAGTCGAATATTAAAATACTTCATTGATGTGCATAAAGATCTTTGTAATCTTCATAGGTTTTGCAAATGTTCCATAAAAAACACCCTACAATATTCAGACAATGAATGAGTCATTATCAAAATACTTGAATCAAATACCCTTAGGGTTTACATTAACCGACTATGGACATGCCAACAATCGATTCTATACAAGTCCAATATTGACTTTTTCCAAGTGAAGAAAATCTCGATGATTCATTACTATAGAATTTTTAATTTGAGTGGAGATTGGAGATAAATTTCTTAGATTAATTAGATGAGTTTCCTTGATTTCATATGCAAAACAAATGAGGGCTTGATTTAAGATAAAACCATTTGTTAGATCAGACATTAATTTCAGTTAAGAAGCCATCCAAATATAGCCTATAAGGTCGCAACCCGCTCTACTAGACTTWAACTATCATTTGTTTCGTGTTTACGAGGAATAAAGTATCTTTTTGTTACAACTTAAATGTCATTTTCTTAMGTTCTAAACTTATTCCAAAAAACATTTATAGCTATATAACAAATTCCTACAATATAATCACATATCTGAGATTTAATAAACACTTTTTTTTTTTCAATTTCTAGACTATAACCCAAGAAAATTTCTATTATATGTTAAATTTCAATCCAAATGGACCCTAAATCTATGTCTATAGTCTATAACTTATAATCCATAATACATTAAATATCACATGATTTGAGAATCATGTTGTGAACAATTTTATCCCCTCTCTCTACTTTCATTTTTTCAATAACAAACTTGCTTTGATTTTGACTTTTATTTGATATAAAATTTGGCTATATATGGCACATATAAATCAGAGGAAGTATTTGAGTATTCAAAGGGACATACTAGATATATTAAGTACATTAAAAACATGAAACAATTTAGCAAGCTAAGTTCAAAATGTTTCATTTGTTCAACATCTCTCGAATTTTGAAACATGTATCCAAAAATAAATGCATAATTTGGGGTTTAAAATTATGCATTAGTTGTTGGATATGTTTTTTAGAAGAAATGAGAATATGTGGAGGAAGTATTTATACATACATACCATGAGTGGAGAAAAWTCTGTTCATCGTTATGACTGAAAGAAAGTAGAAGTACAATGAAAAAATAGRTGAGATTTTTTTCCTAAAAGCATAGCAATATAGCATCTAAAACACAATAAGTCAAAGGAAAATGTTTCATGTCAAGTCCCAAGGAGCAAACTACTTTTCAATTGGAATCAAATTTTAATACACATATAGCTATTGACACCAAATCTACGCCAACCAAGAATAGTTAAAAGTAAGTGAGCTGATGAAGATTCTATGGCCAAGATGAATATTTTGTTCACTTGAAAGCCAGTAGAAGACCTCATCGGCACGAAAACCATGCAGTCGGCTGAAACATTTGATCAATAGAAACCTAACAGATTTCTCTAGCTTTTTGCCTATTTTCTTGGGGGAGATGACCTAAACATGTGGATCGATCAAAATAAGAAAGAAACATGCCTATTGGCACCATAATGTGTCCACTATCTATCATGATTTTCAACCATGAAAATATCTATCAACATAGCTACAAATGGTTCTTTAGTAATGTTTACTTTAGGTTGAGGATCACATTTCTGAAATCAACCAATTTGAGCAGCGTGCCCACTCTTGCCACAGAGATAACAAAAACTTGATTTTGTATCAATAGAATGATCAGTATGACTTTTGTTCTTCTTAGTGAAACTCCATCTTTTGTTCTTCTTCTTAGTTTGCTTATTTGGCTTCAAATATGTATTCTTGAATGATTAGGCACACTATCAGAAGTGACAAGGTTTACCTTAGTGGAGTTCCCATTTGTATCTTGTGTGACTTTAACATCTTGTCCTCTTGCCTCCTCYTGAACTCGAATGCCAGTAATCAAATCCTCTAATGCGATCTCCTTTTGCATGTGTCAAAGAGTTTTGTGAAACTCAGTTCAAGAAGATGGAAGAGTTTTTTGAATTCGTGTTTTGCAAAGGTTATCTATTAAAAATTGCTTAGGGAAATTTTCGAATGATGCATGACATAGTTGTGATCTTTACTGAYTGATTTTTATTTAATTATACTAAAAATGTTGTTGGGATCATGATTGAATTGATTGATTGAATTAACGAATTGGAAATCCCTAATTATGATGTATATTGGAATTCAGTACTCAATTGGTGATCTCTTAATAAATATTCTAGCAGATAAAGTACTGCGCTTGGCTGGTCTCTAGTATGAATACCTCTAGARCAAGTCCGAGCGACAATATCAGAGTGTAGGCCAACGACTAGGTGGCTGGTGGGGAACCGGGAATGCGTCAGGCAGACGGTCGCGTCATTCGGTGCCCATGTCTGATTCTAGACAGTCATATCTTAGTTAGGAAGTTTAACTTGTTGGCAAGTGACTCCCTTATACCCAAGCTAGTGGGTACCATTGATTGTTACGAAGTGATAAGGTAGAAAATCATGCACATAAATACGAGAAAATTGCTAGCAGGTAATTGTGCATTATCATGTAATGGATTTGTCCAACAAATGATTTTATTAGAACTCTGATCAACTATCTTATTTATCAAATTGTTTGAAAACATCTCTACATAATGATTTTTATTATATCCCTGAACATGTATTTTCTAATTGACACTGCAAACGTGTCGAACTCACTAAGCTAGCACTCATAGTTTTTCATTTGTTTTTGTAGTGACAGACAAAGATCTTGAGGTGCGTCGAGTTCTAGGGACAAGAGCCAGGAATGTCAAGTGCTAAAGTAGCACTACTATCCTTAGTCTACCATGACATATTTTGTCCTAAGCTTATACTCATACTTGTTATCCTTGTTGAGTTGTACTGCTGATGTTTTAATAAGGATTGTATCTTTTTGAATTATAGTATTGACTAATGAGAGGCAGGTGGCGACTCGCTCAGCCCTAATCATACCTAGGGGAGGGCGAGGGTGCCTAAGATGGTGTCAAAGCATTAGGCTATAAGATTTCTAAGATTTTATGGGTAATAGTCTTGTCAGAGCCTAAGTTTTGGATCTAATAGGAATTGTGAATATAATTACAGGGCCTAGAGCTGGGCTATGGATCGATTAGAATGAGTATGTATCAAATAGTATTTCGTAAATAATCTTATTAGAGCTTAGGTTAAGACTTATAAGAGCTATGTGGGTATTTTAAGTTTGCATCATATTAGTATATTTAAGTAATGACTATAGACAAGTGGCATTAGAACTGAGGTTACGTGATCAAAATATAGTTCAAAGTATAGGTTCTGCGATTTGAACATTTCAGAGCATAGGTTATGAACCTAACAAGATTTGTGGATAAAGTTGTTTAATTTTCAGAGCCTAATTTTAGGTTTATAGACTTGAGAGTGGTACAAAGGATTGCATAGATCTACTCGACTAGGATTATGTACTTGATTTTAAAAAAAGGATTATAGGAAAATTTCGATAGGAATTTGTGCTAGAAATTATACCCAAATCTATGACTAACGAGCCTAATATCATTATTATTGAATTCGAATGATTAGTATGTACATATATGGCCCCTTAGACGCCAACAGATAGCCAACTATAAGGTAGAGAAGCTGGAAAAGAAAAATTGCTCCGTTAAAATTTGAGACACAAGAAGGTACTAGAAGTACTCAACCTGAGTTTTGGATACATAACTCGAGTTTTGAATTTAGATTCAAGATATTTGAAGATAGATCTTGTAGTAGGAACTGATTGACATGTGAACTAACATCGATAGGGCTATGGATATGGATTGTTATCTCTCAAGAATGAAAGCATGCAACTAATGACAAAAGTATAACTATGGAATGATGTGAGGATATAAAATACTCGAGTTACTCAGGAGTAGACAGTTGCATTTAGCATTCCCTTGTGAAATTATTTGATTAATGGTATTCGGTTAGGAACTAAGCATGAGTAGCATAGAGCAATAGAGTTGAGTCTTAGTCCTTGGATATGTTTTACTCGTGATGGAAATAGCAAGGCACGATAGCATGACATGAGGATTTTGATTCTTAATTGAGTTAGAACTAAATTTTACTAAAAGACAATTTTCTAGTAGATTTACAAAATTTTCTTCTCTAAATACAGATAAGACAAAATTACATAGTGTAGATTTTGATAGATCTATACCTCAACCGATATATTCTTTTAGATCTCAAAGCATGAGCGAATCTACATCAGATTTTAGTCCTACAGCAAGTCAGATGGCTCCTAACTTACCCCCTTCTTTAACCATGATTATTAGTAATAATTGGAAAATTAACAAAGATTTACTACGAAAATGGTTTTATGATCCAGAAAAAACAGAAAAGAGAGATTGGTTTTTTCAAAAATTGCCCCCCCGAAGAGAGAGGATATTAGAACAAAATGGTATGATGAAATGAATAGACTTCATATTCATTTAGAATTCTTTAATTGGCTAGAACCAAGAACAATGGAAGAAATACAATAATGAAGTTAATATGTTGCAAAACTGGAATACTACTTCTAGGAAAAATGTTAATTCGTTAGATACACCATTAGAAGAAATTATATTTAATGTGAATGGAAATAATATAATAGCAAGTCCTTTTAAAGCTACTCCTAAAAATAGGAAGGAAGATTCTCAACCTACTCTAAAAGATATAGATAAAATATATCAACAAAATAATTATACGAATCAAAAATTACATAGTTTATCTGAACAAGTAAGCAGATTAGATGGCCCTTCTATTAGTAAACCTCCTCAGAAGATTAATCTAAACAACCTTTATTTAGATTAGAAAATTCTTAGAATTTTACAATACAGAATGATAATGCTTTACTTAAAGAAATAACAAAAAAAATAGAAAATTTAAATTTAGATAAAGGGAAAAATATTAATAATGTAATAATAAAAGAAGGAAATCAATCTGAAAATGAAAATGATGAATTAGGTATTAATAAATTAAAGGGAAGTACAAAGAAGTGTACAATGGGAAGAACTTATAATAAAACAAGAAATTATTATCCAAGACCTTCATTTCCTGATACACAGTTTGAAGATGTTAGAGGACAATTTAACTATAATCCAAATACTTTATACGATTGGAATTTAGATAGGTTAACTGAATTTTAGGCAAATAATAACAAATGCACAAGAAAGTACTTCACAACCTGGATAAATAGTAACCTCCTACACGAGTGTACCAGATGCAACAAATACTTTAATATATGCTATATGTAAACACTTCTTAGGCAATCCAGAGAAATTTCAACAAAGAAGTTCAGAAATATTAATTAATTTAAGATGCCCTAAATTACATGATTTTAGATAGTATAAAGACATGTTTTTAAATAAGTTAATGATTAGACATGATGCTAACTCAATATTTTGGAAAGAAAGATTTATAACAGGATTATCAAAATTATTTGCAGAGAAAGTTAGAACAAAAATTAGAGAAGCTAACAATAGAGATGTACCTTATGGTACATTAATATATGGAGATATTATAAATTATGTTAATTCAACAGGATTAAGCTTATGTAATGATTTAAAATTAGCTAATAGAGTACAAYAGGAAAATAGTTTATTATTTAAGGAATTAGGTGGCTTTTGTGAACAATTTGCTATAACAACAGAAAAGATTAGTGCCCCATCAAATAAGATTAAGAAGAAAATTACAAGAAAAACTAAATTAGAAAAAGAATATAAAAGATCTAAATATAGTATACCTTCTGGAAAGACATTCTCTAAACCTAAGAGTAGTATAACAAAGAAGTCATCTAAATATTCTAAATCTAGTAATACTGGATCAATAAGTAATATTAAATGTTATAAATGTGGAAAACAAGGACATACATCAAAGAATTGTACATTAAAAGACAAAATAAATAATTTAGAATTACATGGGAATATTAGAAAGCAGCTTTTAGAAATAATTGATAAAGAGGAAACTGATGATGATATAATTAGTTCAGAAGAAATAGAAGATGATGATCAAATATATGAAATATTACATACAACGACAGATAGTGAATCAAGTGATGATTGCATAAATAACATAGGAATTTGTTATCTTAGTATAAATGTTATTTCTTCATCAAATAGAAATTCTTCTTAGAATTGATAGATAAAATAGAAGATAAAGATATTAAAACAGAGTATTTATTAAAATTAAAAGATTTAATTATTATTGATGTACATAAACAAGAAATTAAACCATTCAGTTTTAATGAAATTACTTCTAGATTTAAAACAGAGAGCAAAATTACTATACATAACTTACAACATGAAATAAATGAATTAAAAGGAGAACTAAGAGAATTGCAGTTTCAAGTAGGAATTTTAACTAACATGGAAAAGGAAAATAAAGGAAAATAAAGGAAAACAAAAAATTATAGAAGAAGAAAATTCTGTAGAAACAACAGAAATATTAATAAAGATTATATTTCTTTGATAACAGAAGCATGTTATCAGAGATGATATATACATATATACATAAAAATTAGAAATGAGTTTGTCTTTGATACAATAGCTTTATTAGATAGTGGTGCAAATCAGAATTGTATATAGGAAAGATTAATTCCAACTAAATATTTTGAAAAGACTAAAGAAAGTTTAAATTCAGCTAGTGGTTCTAAATTGATAGTTAATTATAAGTTATCTAATGTAATGATTTGTAATAATCAGATTTGTTTTAAAAATACATTTATATTAGTAAAAAAATCTTACATAGAGTATTATATTAGGAACACATTTTCTTACACAGATTTATCCTTTTACAGTAGATAAAATTGGAGTACATACTAAGATACTAGATGAAGATATTACCTTTAAATTTGTAACTTCACCAACAACTAGAGAAATAAACAATCTAAAAGGATCTACTATAAGTAAAAGAATTAATCTAATAACCAAACTTATAAATTATCTACAAAAAGAAATTAAAATAGAAAAATAAAACAGTTAATAGAAAGTGAAAAAATTAAAAAATAAATAAAAGATTTTGAAAAATTATTAAATAAAGAAGTTTGCTCAGACTTGCCAAATRCTTTTTGGGATAGAAAAAAGCATATAGTAAATTTACCTTACGAAAAAGATTTTATTGATAAAGATATGCCTACAAAAGTTAGGCCTATACAGATGAATTCAGAATTATTAGAGTATTGTAAAAAAGAAATAAAAACTCTATTAGATAAAAATTTAATTAGACCTTCTAAATCTCCATGGAGTTGTGTAGCTTTGTATGTGAATAATGTAGCTGAAAAAAGAGCGTGGAGCTCCTAGACTAGTAATTAGTTATAAACCTTTAAACAGAACCTTACAGTGGACTAGGTATCCAATACCTAATAAAAGAGATTTATTAAAAAGAACTTTTAGTTCTAATTTATATTCTAAATTTGATTTAAAATCTAGATTTTTGCAAATTCAGATTGCTAAAAAAGATAGATATAAAACAGCATTTATTGTGCTTTTTGGTCATTATGAATGGAATGTTATGCCATTTGGATTAAAAAATGCTCCATTTGACTTTAGAAGAAGACCATGAAGAGTTAGGATTTAAAAAGATATTTTCAAAATACTTCTACACTGATTTTCACTATATATCTACCAATCCTATAAAAACTAAAGATTGGTATAAAGCTATTTTGATTTATATGAAATCAATTGAAGTTCAAGATGCTATCCAACCAGATCATGAGAAGCCTAGTTGTGAAAGATTGGCATATTCTAAGGTTAGATTACTACAGATTTTATYTGCAAAGAATTGGAAGACTTCAGACTTAAATACTCCAATAGCATTCCCTGCAAATCTGAACATGAAGCCATCTATTTTCAACTATTTTGATTATATTCATGCGTGGACTAACTTTTTCCTGCTTAGATCCTATACACATTCATGGTTCATACAGATTAAAACAGATGTCCCAAATCCTATGCCAAAGTGGTTCTACACTTAGTGGGAAAGGTTCGGGATTGATCCACAGATGTGGTGGTATTCTTAAACAGAGATTACTAGACTCTACTACAGAACAGTTGGTAAGATATTATTCAGGTATTTGGATTTCATCTCAAAGGAACTATTCTACAATTAAAAAAGAAATTTTATCCATAGTTTCATGTATATCAAAGTTTCAAGATGATTTGATAAATAGAAAATTTATATTAAGGATTGATTGTAAAGCTGCAAAAGATATTTTAGAAAAAGATGTTAAAAATCTTRTTTCTAAACATATCTTTGCAAGATGGTAGGCTATTCTTTCTTCTTTTGATTTTGATGTTGAGTRTGTTAAAGGATCTAATAATTCTCTTCCTGATTATCTAACTAGAGAATTTTTACAAGATAATCATGAGCCAATCTAGACCAAGAGCTAGAGCACCCACTCCTCTACAAAATCGTTATTTAGCCTTAACTAATTCACCTTTTCCTATTCAGACCTTGTGAACAGAACTCTTTCTCTCAATCAAACACCTCTATTAAATTTTAAAAATGCTTTAAATAGTCGATTAGCTGAATTCCTTTCACTACCCTCAACATCATCTCCTACTACAGAAACTCAAGTTAAGCCTGGTGAATGGTATGAAAAGCCACATGTACAAATTATAACACTTGAAGAAGAACATGAAGAACTTGGATTTAAAGAGAGTTTTTCAAGATATTTCTATATTGATTTCAATTGTATAGCTACTAATCTGATGAAAACTAAAGATTGGTATGATTCTATATTGATTTTCACAAAATCTACTGAAGTTCAACATGCRATGYAGCCAGATAGAGACAAGCCTGGATGTGAAAGGCTTGCTTATTCAAAAGTTAGGATTTTGCAGATATTATCTTCAAAAACCTGGAAGACCTCTGATCTGACTATTCCAATAGCATTTCCTAYAGCATTGAACATGAAACCATCCACATTTAACTATTTTGATTATATCCATGCATGAACTAACTTTTTATTGGTTAGGCCATRTACACATTCATGGTTTCTACAGATTAAGACAGATGTTTCRAATGGAACCTTATTCCAAGATGGTTCTATACTTGGTGGGAAAGGTTTGGAAWAGATCCACMGATTCTACCTCCGAAGTTATACAGTAGATACGAATCTTTCATGAAGATGCCTTCAAAGTTTAGTTCTACAATAGAAAAACAGATTATTTGTTTCTTTATGACGAAGTTTCCTTGGATACTAGTATGGCAGTATTCAAAGTATACTGATCACTATGGACAAATTGCTTTAGCAAGAGTTGTAAAGACTAAGTGGTGGGTACAATTTGATGAAAAGAAGAGAAATGAACAAAGCTCAGTCAAATCAACAATCAGTCAGAAGAGTTGAGAAGAGAAAAAGAAGGAATTAGAAGAAATGAAGAAAAATCTGGAAAAAATGTATGCTGATCTGATTAAGGAAAATTCACCAAAACACTCATCAACTGACGACTTTGATCCATTCGGTGGACCCTTGAATAGACACCTCCTCATTAGTTTTAGACAGAACCATGTGATGACCTGACTACTCAGCTGAAAAGATGATTCCTTTAAACAGAAGCACGTGAAGAAAGCTGAATAAAGACATATGAAGAAAAGAAAAGTTGATCAGAGATTCCCTAAATTATTGTACCATGACATTATTGCTTTGAATTATTGCTTTAAATTATTGTATTGAAAGCCTTGTGAAACTCTATATAAGTCATGAAATGAAACGAGAAGCTCAAGACTTGAAAGCCTGAAACCTTCTCTTTGAACAATTCTCTCGTAAGCTTATGTCTTATTTGAATCTCTCTTTATGTTTTCAAAAGAATCCTGCTATCTACAATGGTATCTGTTTAGAAATAGACCCTGGGTTCCCGCAAATGTATCAGAGCATTCGGTAAATTAGAACAAACTTCTTTATGAAGTAAATCTTCAGAATMTTTTATTTGTTGTTTAATCTTATCAGTTTATAATAATTGTTTTGTTTTTTCTATTTTAACTTCTTCTTGTAAATAAAATATTTGTTTACTTATAGAATCTGTTCTTTTACTTATGGTAGAGTCTTTTAATTCATTTATTTCTTTTGTAGTTGGTAAATTTACGAATTTAAATGTAATATCTTTTCCTAATACTTTAGTGTGGACTCCTAATTTATCTACCGTAAAAGGATAAATTTGTGTAAGGAAAGGGGTTCCTAATATAATACTTTGTGTTAAATTTCTAACTAAGATAAATGTATTTTTAAAACAAATCTGATTATTACATATCATAGCATTAGATAATTTATAATTAACTATCAGTTTAGAACCCTAGTAGAATTTAAAGTTTCTTTAGTCTTTTCAAAATACTTGGTAGGAATTAATCCTTCTTGGATGCAATTCTGATCAGCTCCACTATCTAATAATGCTATAGTGTCTAATACAAATTCTTTCTTAATTTATATATATATATGGATATACCATCTTTGATAGTTAATTTCAGTAATTAATGAAATATAATCAGGATTAGGTGTTTYTACTAGTAAAGGATTTGCTTCTTCTACAACTTCTTCTATTATTTGTTTACCTTTATTATTCTTTTCTATATTTGTTAGTATTCCTACTTTTAGTTTTAATTCTTTCATTTCTTGTTTAAGTTCATTAATTTTATATTGTAAATCAGATACTGTAATTTTATTTTCTTGTTTAAATCGTGATGTAATTTCATTAAAACTAAATGGTTTAATTTCTTGTTTATGTACATCTGTGATAATTAAATCCTTTAATTTTAATAAGTATTCTATTTTAATATCTTTTTCATCATACCATTTTTCTCTTATATCTTCTCTCTCCCGAGGGGAAAAAGTTGTAAAAAACCAATCTCTTTTTTCATTTGTTCTTGGATCATAAAACCATTTTCTTAATAAATCTTTATTAATTTGCCAATTATTACTAATAATCATATTTAATGAGGGTGGTAAGTCAAGTGCCATCTGACTTGCTGTAGGACTAAAATCTGATATAGATTCTCGCATACCTTGAGATCTAAGAGAATAAATCAGTTTTG
Organism: Rhazya stricta; assembly: GCA_001752375.1. Classification (NCBI taxonomy): domain Eukaryota; kingdom Viridiplantae; phylum Streptophyta; class Magnoliopsida; order Gentianales; family Apocynaceae; genus Rhazya; species Rhazya stricta. Next base: position 70,788 of record MEJB01000131.1, on the reverse strand, counting down.
AGTAATAAATCTATCAAAATCTACACTCTGTAATTTTGTCTTACTAGATATGTAAATAGAACTGTCAACTTGTTTGAACAAACAACACCTCCATCAAGTTTTAAAGAAGCCATTCATTCTCGTTTAGYTGAATTCCCTGCTTTACCTTCAATTTCATCTACCCCGATATCTACTACAAATGATCAAGTAAAACTAGGCGATTGGTTTGAGAAAACACCTTCACAAATAATAACATTAGAGGATGATCATGAAGAGSTGAATTTTAAAGATATTTTCTCKATTTATCTTTATGTAGATTTTTATTATATCACCRATAAACCCTTAAAGACAAAAGAATGGTATGAATCCATTCTTATCTTCATAAAATCCATCGAGACTCAACATGCAATGCAACTAGATAAAGAAAAACCTGGTTGTGAGAGTGTAACATCCCGGATTTTACTTTTATGAATTTTTATTTGATCCCGTGAAATTGTGTGCCAACTAGGGTTGGACATTTTATATCTGATTAATATTTTTAAATCGTATGTTTAATAGGTGCGGAAATATTGTCCGTGTCGAATAAGAATTATCGTTAGTTAAAGGCTCGACACGTGGGCCTATTTATTTGTTAATCGAAAATTGGGTTTTAGGAAGCCCGYTATATTTAATTTACGGATTTTGGGTTAGATTTGGATGGGAAGGCCCGAAGGGTTTGTATTATTGCCCAAAATTAAAAAAAAAGAAAAGCAAAAAATAAAATATATAAGAAAATAAAAAGAAAGAAAAATAAAAGAAAAGAAAAAGAAAAACCCTAAAAGAACCCTTCATCTTCTTCCTCCCGCCGCCGCCCCCTTTTCCCCTCTGCCTGACCCGGCGCTGCTCGTCGTGGTTTTTCCCTTGCTTCTCCTTCTCTCTTTCCTTCCTCCACTGCCGACGCTTGAAGTAGCCACTGTTTGCCACGGTTTGCGATCGGCCGCCGCACCAGACCACGCTGCTGCTCGAATGCCACTCGCAGAGCGCGTCGCTGGCTCGAGTCGCTGCGAGATGCACACAGGAGATCGCCCGTTCCTCCCCGAGCCTCTTCTCCGACTTCCCTCTACTCGGATTGACGATCTAAGGTTCGCGCCAATGCCGATCAAAAACAAAGCAGTCGGCCTCCAGATTCGAAGCCAGATCCCTTGCTGCTGGCCATCACTTCGCCCTCTTCCTTACTGTTCGCGCTGTCGGACGAGTCCCACTATCTGTGACCGAAATCGCGACCGTATGATTTGCGGCATGGTCATATTAATATTTTTAAATTGTACGTTTAATAGGGACGAAAATATTGTCCGTGTCGAATAAGAATTATCGTTAGTTAAAGGCTCGACACATGGGCCTATTTATTTGTTAGTCRAAAATTGAGCTTTTTTATCAAAAGGAAGCCCGTTATATTTAATTTACGGATTTTGGATTAGATTTGGATGGGAAGGCCGGAAGGGTTTGGATTACGGCCCAAAATATTAAAAAAAGGAAAAAAGAAAAGAAAATATATAAGAAAATAAAAAGAAAGAAAAAGAAAAGAAAAGAAAAGAAAAAGAAAAACCCAAAAAGAACCCTTCATCTTCTTCCTCCCGCCGCGGCCGCCGTTTCCCCTTTGCCTGACCCAGCGCTGCTTGTCATGGTTTTTCCCTTGCTTCTCCTTCTCTCATCCCTTCCTCCACTGCTGACGCTTGAAGCGGCCACTGTTTGCCACGGTTTGCGATCGGCCGCCACACCAGACCATGTCGCTGCTCGAACGCCGCTCGCAGCTCGCGTTGCTGGCTCGAGTCGCTACGAAGTGCACACGGGAGATCGCCCGTTCCTCCCCAAGCCTCTTCTCCGACTTCCCTCTACTCGGATTGACGATCTAAGGTTCGTGCCAACGACGATCAAACGCAAAGCAATCCGCCTCCAGATCCGAAGCCAGATCCCTTGCTGCTGGCTGTCACTTCCCCCTTCTTCCTTACTGTTCGCGCCGCCAGACGAGTCCTACTGTCTGCGACCGAAATCGCAACCCTCTGATTTGCGGCATGGTCGTTCAACAAGGGCAGCAATAGGTGCAGCGCCAACAGCTGCTCTAGTCGTGCGGGTTGTCCCCAACTCGTCGGATTCAGAGCTCGCCGGAAGTTGACCAAAAACACTGCCGGCCAGCCGTGAGCTTGTTTGGCCAAGAAGAAGGCCCGGCACTCAACAGTGCCAGATCCGCCTAGAATCTGCCATCTCTTCCCTCTTTTTCCTCCATCGTGACCTGGTCTGGACGCCGCTCTGCTGTAGACTTGCTCGACTTGCAGGTTGCTGCGCGTCGCCATCCTCGGCAGCTCGCTGCCTTCGTTTCTCCCTGAGAGGGTGCTCGGACTGGTGGCAGCTCGGGGGTCGAACTCTAGTTGGCTGTTCGCCAGCCCCCAGCAAACAGCAAGTGCCCAGCGCCCAGCAAGCATAGGCGCCCAGCCTGCGCGCCCCGGCGCACCGACGCCCAGACGCTAGCATGCGCGCCGCTTGAGTTCATGCACAAGGACCTATTGCCATTACCGAGACATTTGGATATCGTGAATTTTAAGGTCATTTCGAGGGCTTATGTTAAGATCGGTTGAAGGAGTTCACTTCACAAATTAAGTAAGAACCCGTTAACGTAAAGGACTACGGGTAAGTAATCCTCCCATCTCATTAACATTATAAATGAATGAACTTGAACGCTTTTAATTGATTTAATATGTTTTGTATAGGTATGTCTAAAACTAATCTAAACATAGGCTTAACAGCAATCTATACTAGACCTATATGTAAAAATCTATATTTTTTACAATGATGCAGTATACTTTCTTTACTTAATAATTGTATTGTTTCACAATTATTCCTTATAGAAAATGTATATTCAGAAGTTTTAATAGCATAATCTGTAAATATTTCAAAAGAACCTTTCTGATAAAATGTTGATACATCTACCTTAGTTATATTCCAATTATGCAGATCTTGCTCWATTTTCGCTATATTTAATTCTACAATATTAACTTCAGATGAATCATGTAATTCTGATGTAGATGCAGATCTAAGTTCAGAATTTTCTTCAGATTTTCCTTTAAACAGATTCAAAGCTTTAGACATCATTTTTCTAATTACTTACAGAGTCTTTAGAGTTCTTCAAAGCCTTGTCGAGACCACCCACTGGGACCATTCACTCGGGCTGACCATCGGATTTCCACGGGCTGACCAATGGACGTTATCTTCGCAAGAGACTCCATTGGTTCCGATAAATAAATAGTGAAAATAATGTTTAAAGGGTTGAAATGTTTAGAAGAAATCTGTATATCTTTCAGAACTTAAGTCTTGCAGCAATAGAGGTTCCACACGAAGTGAACTTGAAGCTAATATACTGTGCAAGAATCAGTCTGTTTAGAAAATCTTGGCTCTGATACCATTTTGACGCCTAGGATCAATTTTCTAACAGATATTACTATTCTAGAAAGAATTCTTAYTTGAGAGAATTGCACAAAAGGATTGTTCAAAAGAGGTAGGATTTCAAGTCCTGCCTGTTTTCATTTCATTCGTCGTTTATATAGAAGTGAATACAAGAGATAATAATTTCTATAGTACATCAATAATATAGAAAGGAATCTGTAGTACAATAATATAGTAGTCTTTTTTACGACAATTTTCAGTGGAATTTTCAATCTTCTTTATTCACGTGCTCAAAGCGTCTTTTGTCAATTCTGTGCAAAGGAATCTTTACTGTTGTTTCACATGCTTCTGTCTTATTATTTCTTCACATGGTATTGTTGGTGAATCTTTCTTTGTGTAGTCACATCTTCTTAAAAGAATTCTGGTGGCATCTGAGATAAGAGACCACCAAAAGGATCAAATTCTTCTATGGTAGAATTATCAAGACTATCTTCTTCTTTCATCAAATCTTTGTACATCTGTTCAAGATTTTTCTTCATTGCATCTAACTCTTTTTTCTTTTCTTCTTTTGCTTTTGCTAATGATGCTAATGCCTTTGAAGAATCATTTTTTTGTTCATTTCTTTTGGCTTCATCGAATTGATTCCACCATTTGATTCTCACTGCTCTTGCCAAAGTCTGATGTCCATAATGGTCTGTTGATTTACTGAATTGCCAGACAAGGATSCATGGAAATTTTACTTTAAAAAAGAATGTCATCTATTTTTCAATGAAAGATAAAGTCTTGGATGACATCTTCATAAATGAATAATATTTGTCCAAAATTTCTGGGGGTAAGATATTTGGTGTAATTCCATACTTGTCCCACCAAGCATAGAACCATCTAGGAATTGGATCTGGTAAATCTGTTTTAATTTGAATGAACCATGAGTGAGTGTAAGGTCTAATGAAAAGAAAGTTTTCCCAAGCAGGTATATAATCAAAATATGTAAAGGTAGGAGGTTTCATGTTCAGTGAAGAAGGAAAAGATACAGGGGTAGTCAGTGAAGAGGCTTTCCAATTCTTTGGTGAAAGTATCTGTAATATCTGAACTTTGGAGTAGGCTAACTGTTCACAACCAGGTTTTTCTCTATCTGGTTGCACAGCATATTGTGATTTGATAGAATCTGTGTATAGAAGAATGGACTCATACCAAACATTAGTCTTCATAGGGTTATTAGAGATATAATAAAAGTCTGTCAAGAAATATTTCGAGAATAAATCTTTAAAACTTAAATCTTCAAACTCTTCTTCTATTGTAATGATTTGAAAARGACTCTTTTCAAACCATTCTCCGACTTTAAGCTTTCTTGTTGAAGGTGAAAGGGTCTATGGTAATGCTAGAAATTCAGCTAACTGTGTGTTTAAAGCTTCTTTAGAATTTGATGGTGAAGGAGTGTTTAGGTTAAAAATGGCAAATGATCTGTTGACAAATCTGGTGTTTATAGCAGGTGTAAGAGAAATAAGGATTTGAAATTTATTTTCTGTAGTAGGTGCTGGTGAAGRGGCTCTCTGTTTAGGAGTAGGGTTACGACTCATGTTTATCCTGTAAAACTTCTCTCGTTAGATAATCTGATAAAGAGTTATTTTTAGATAAATTCTATATCAAAATTAAAAGCAGATAAAATAGCCTGCCATCTAGCAAATATCCGTTTAGACACTAAATTCTTGAACATCTTTTTCAAGAACATCTTTTGCAGCTTTGCAATCAATTCGTAATTAAATTTTTTTGTTAATTAAGTCATCCTGAAATTTATTAATACATAATACAATTGATAAAATCTCCTTTTTAATAGTAGAATAATTTTTCTGTGAAGAAATCCAAATACCTGAATGATACCTTACCAACTGTTCAGTTGCAGAATCAGGTAATCTCTGCTTAAGAAKACCTCCATAGCCAAGCTCCGAGRCATCCGTTTCAACCACCATCAATGCATCCGGGTGAGGTATACCGAGATAAGGAAAACTCCTAATTAATTCTTTAATCTTTTTAATAGTGTTTGTTTGTTCATCCRTGGTGTTGCATTTTTTCTTAATCTTTTATATAAAGGTTCAGCTACTATCCTCAAATTTTTAATAAAATCTGACACATAATTCAAACATCCTAAAAATCTTTGCAATTGCTGTTTATCTTTTATTTCATCTGAAAATTTATCTCCAAAATTAATTGCTCTACAAATTAGTTTATATGTACCTTGACTTAGTCATGTCCTAAGAATCTACAAGTTGTCTGAAATAACTTCATATTAGATGCAAATAAAACTAATCCATTTCTTTTTATTGTTTTATAAAATATATGCAAATGCTTAAAATGCTGTTCAATCGATTTAGAAAATACTAACACATCATCTATATACACTATGTTGAAATCAGTATAAGGGGTAAAAACCTCATTCATCATACTTTGAAATTCTGAAGGAGCATTCTTTAATCCAAATGGCATTACGTTCCATTCGTAATGTCCAAAAGATATTGTAAAAGCAGTCTTATATCTATCCCGTTCTGCTATTTGGATTTGCCGGAATCCAGACTTAAGATCAAATTTACTATATAAATTTGAACCATAAGTTCTCTTAAGTAAATCTCTTTTATTAGGTATAGAATACCTAATCCATTGTAAAGCTTTATTTAAGGGTTTATAATTAATAACTAACCTAGGAGCTCCTCTTTCTTTTTCTGCAGCATTATTCACATAAAAAGCAAYATAGCTCCAAGGAGACTTGGACGRTCTAATCAGTTTTTTATCTAATAGAGTTTGTATTTCCTTTTTACAATATTCTAATAATTCAGAGTTCATCTGAATTGGTCTAGCCTTTGTTGGTATATCTTTATTAGTAAATCCTTTTTCATATGGTAAATTTACTATATGTTTCTTGCGTTCCCAAAAAGCATTAGGTAAATCTAAAYAAACTTCTTTTAATAATAAATCTTCAAAATCTTTTATTTGTCTTCTAACTCTATCTGTTTCTAATAATTATTTTATTTTTTCTATTTTGATTTCTTCTAGAAAATAAGATATCTGTTTACTAATACAATTTATTCTTTTACTAATAGTAGAATCTTTTAAATCATTTATTTCTTTCGTAGTAGGTGAAGTAACAAATCTAAACACAATATCTTCATCTAAAACTCTTGTATGTACTCTATCTTTATCTACTGTAAAAGGATATATCTGTGTAAGGAATGAGGTTCCTAGTATAATACTCTGAGTCAAATTTCTAACTAGAATAAAAGTATTTTTAAAACAAATCTGATTATTACAAATCAAAGCATTAGATAACTTGTAATTAACTATCAGTTTAGATCCACTTGCTGAATTTAATCCTTCTTTTGTTTTTTCAAAATATCTAGTTGGTATTAATCCTTCCTGTATACAATTCTGATCAGCTCCACTATTAATAAAGCTATTGTATCTAATACAAATTCATTTTTAATTTTCATATATACATGAATGTACCATCTTTGATAATTAACTCAAAAATTAAAGATATATAACTGTATTAAATATTTCTGTAGTTTTTGCAATATCTTCTGTAGAGGGTGAGGTATATCGAGATAAGGCAAACTCTTAATTAATTCTTTAATCTTTTTAATAGTGTTTGTTTGATCACCAGTCCATGGTGTTGCATTTTTTCTTACTCTTTYATATAAAGGTTCAGCTATTATCCTCAAACTTTTAATAAAATCTGACACATAATTCAAACATCCTAAAAATCTTTGCAACTGCTGTATATCTTTTATTTCATCTGAAAATTTATCTCCAAAATTAATTGCTCTACAAATTGGTTTGTATGTACCTTGACTTAGTTCATAATATCAATAGTATTATGTATTATTAAATTTCAGGATGACTTAATTAACAAAAAATTTTTATTACGAATTGATTGCAAAGCTGCAAAAGATGTTCTTGAAAAAGATGTTAAGAATTCAGTGTCTAAACAAATATTTGCTAGATGGCAAGCTATTTTATCTGCTTTTGGTTTTGATATAGAATTTATTAAAGGTTAAAATAACTCTTTACCAGATTATCTAACGAGAYAATTTTTACAGGATAAACATGAGTCGTAACCCTACTCCTAGACAGAGAGCCCCTTCACCAGCATCTACTACAGAAAATAAATTTCAAATCCTTGGTTCTCCTACACCTGCTATAAACACCAGATTTGTCAACAGATCATCTGCAATTTTTAACCCAAACACTCTTTGACCATCAAATTTTAAAGAAGCTTTAAACACACAGTTAGCTGAATTTCCAGCATTACTGCAGACCCTTTCACCTTCAACGGGAAAGCTTAAAGTCAGAGAATGGTTTGAAAAGAGTCCTTTTCAAATCATTACAATAGAAGAAGAGTTTGAAGATTTAAGTTTTAAAGATTTATTCTCGAAATATTTCTTGATAGACTTTTATTATATCTCTAATAACCCTATGAAAACTAATGTTTGGTATGAGTCTATTCTTCTATACACAGATTCTATTAGATCACAACATGCTGTGCAACTAAATAGAGAAAAACCTGGTTGTGAGCTGTTAGCCTACTCCAAAGTTCAGATATTACAGATAGTTTCTCCAAAGAATTGGAAAGCCTCTTCACTGACTACCCCTATATCATTTCCTTCTTCACTGAACATGAAACCTCCTAACTTTACATATTTTGATTACATACATGCTTGGGAAAACTTTCYTTTTATTAGACCTTACACTCACTCATGGTTCATTCAAATTAAAACAGATTTACCAGATCTAATTCCTAGATGGTTCTACGCTTGGTGGGACAAGTATGGAATTAAACCAGATATCTTAACCCCAGAAATTTTGGACAGATATTATTCATTTATAAAGATGCCATCCAAGACTTTATCTTTCATTGAAAAAYAGATGACATTCTTTTTTAAAGTAAAATTTCCATGGATCCTTGTCTGGCAATTCAGTAAATCAACAGACCATTATGGACATCAAACTTTGGTAAGAACAGTGAGAATCAAATGGTGGATTCAATTTGATGAAGCCAAAAGAAATGATTAACTAATGTGTAAAATCAGATGGAGTTGTGTAGCTTTTTATATGAATAATGCAGCTGAAAAAGAGCGTGGAGCTCCTAGACTAATAATTAATTATAAACCTTTAAATAGAGCCTTACAGTGGATTAGGTATGCAATACCTAATAAAAGAGATTTATTAAAAAGAACTTTTGGTTCTAATTTATATTCTAAATTTGATTTAAAATYTGGATTTTGGCAAATTTAGATTGCTGAAAAAGATAGATATAAAACAGCATTTACGGTGCCTTTTGGTCATTATGAATGGAATGTTATGCCATTTGGATTAAAAAATGCTCCATCTGAATTTCAAAATATGATAAATGAAATATTTAATGATGATATTGAGTTTTGTATAGTTTATATTGATGATGTGTTAATATTTTCTAAGTCAATAGAACAACATTTTAAGCATTTAAATATATTCTTTAAAGTTATAAAAAGAAATGGTTTAGTTTTATCTGCTTCTAAAATGAAATTATTTTAGACAACGCGTAGATTTTTAGGTCATGAACTGAGTTAAGGTACTTAGAAACCAATTTGTAGAGCTATAGAATTTGGAGAAAAATTTCCTAATGAAATACTTTTTTAAACCAAATGGCATAACATTCCATTCATAATGTTCAAAAAGTACTATAAATGCTGTTTTATATCTATCTTCTTCAGCAATCTGAATTTGCCAAAATTCAGATTTTAAATCAAATTTAGAATATAAATTAGCTCCAAAAGTTCTTTTTAATAAATCTCTTTTATTAGGTATTGRATATCTTATCCACTGTAGAGCTTTATTAAGAGGTTTATAGTCAATTACAAGCCTATGAGCTCCACATTCTTTTTCTGCTGCATTATTAACATAAAAAGCTGCATAGCTCCAAGGTGATTTAGAAGGTCTAATTTATTTTTTATCTAAAAAAGTTTTTATTTCTTTTTTACAATATTCTATTCATCTGTATAGGTCTAGCTTTTGTAGGTATATTTTTATCAGTAAAATCTTTTTCATATGGTAAATTAACTATGTGTCTTTTTCTGTCCCAAAATGCATTTGATAAATCAGAACAAACTTCTTTATTTAATAATTCTTCAAAATCTTTTTTTTTTGTTTTTTAACCTTTTCACTTTCTAATAATTGTTTTATCTTTTCTAGTTTAACTTCTTCTTGCAAGTAATTTATATGTTTAGTTATTGAATTAATTCTTTTACTTATTGTAGAATCTTTTAAATTATTTATTTCTCTAGTACTATGAGAAGTTACAAATCTAAAAGTAATATCTTTATCTAAAATCTTAGTATGTACTCCTTTTTTATCTACTGTAAAGGGGTAAATCTGAGTAAGAAAAGCTGTACCTAATATAATACTTTGTGTAAGATTTTTAACTAGAATAAAGGTATTTTTAAAACATATTTGATTATTACAAATCATTGCATTAGATAATTTATAATTTACTATTAACTTAGATCCACTTGCAAAATTTAATCCTTCTTTAGTTTTTTTAAAAATATTTAGTYAGAATTAATCCTTCTTGTATACAATTTTGATCAGCACCACTATCTAATAACGCTATTGTATCTAAAACAAATTCATTCCTAATTCTTATATATATATATACACACCATCTTTGATAATTTACTTCAGATATTAAAGAAATATAATCTTTATTAAATATTTTTGTTGTTTCTATAGAATTTTCTTCTTCTATAATGTTTTGTTCTCCTTTATCTTCTTTTGCCAGATTTGCTAAAATTCCTACTTGAAATTGTAATTCTCTTAATTCTCCTTTTAATTCATTTATTTCATGYTCTAAGTCAGATATAGTAATTTTACTTTCTGTTTTAAATCTAGAAGTACTTTCATTAAAATTAAATGGTTTAATTTCCTATTTATATACTTCAGTAATAATTAAATCTTTTCATTTTAATAAATATTCTATTTTAATATCTCTATCTTCTATCTTATCTTATCTATTAATTCTAAAAAGAATTTTTTATCTGACRAAGAAATAACATTTATACTTGGATAACAAATTCCTATGTTATTTATACAATCATCACTTGATTCACTATTCGTAGAAGTATATAATATTTCATATATTTGATCATTGTCTTCTAATTCCTCTAAACTAACTAAATCATCATCAGTTTCTTCTTTTTCTATTATTTCCAAAAGTTATTTTTTAATATTTTCATCTAATTCTAAATTATTTACTTTATCTTTTAAAGTATAATTCTTAGATGTATGTCTTGTTTTTCCACACTTAAAACATTTAATATTACTCATTGATCCTGTAGTACTAGTTTTAGAATATTTAGAAGATTTCTTTGTTAAACTACTCTTTAGCTTAGAAAATGTTTTCTAGAAGGTATACTATACTTAGTCTTCTGTTATTCTTTATCTATTTTAGAATTTTTTTAACTTTTCTCTTAACTTTGTTTGACAGAGCACTATATTTTCTTATTGATATCTCAGCAGATAAAATTGATCACACTAACTCGTACACCAATAATTCTTTAGATAAAATTATTTTTTGCTGATGACTCTATTAGCTAATTTTTATATCATTTGCATAAATCTCTGTGTATTTACATAAGTTTTGATTTATTCTCATATGGTTAATGTAGCATAAAGGTATTATATCATTTTAATTCTTTTATCTTATGTCAACCTTTTCTGTAAATAAATTTTGGTAATCCTGCTATAAACTTTCTTTCCAGAATATCGAATGTACATCATGTCTAATCATTAACTTATTCAAAAACATATCTTTGTACCATCTAAAATCATGTAATCTAGGACATCTTAAGTTAATTAATATTTCTGAGCTTCTCTGTTGAAACTTTTCAGGGTTTCCTAAAAMTGTTTACAAATAGCATATATTAAAGTATTAGTTGCATCTTGTATCGTAGTATACGCTGTTACTATCTGTCCAGGTTGTGAAGTTGTTTCCTTTGCATTCATTATTACTTGCTTAGTAGCTCTCTTAATACTTATTCTATCATTTTCAGTTAGCATATTTTCCCACCATCCTCTTAATGTTCCAGTAAAGAGAGATTTTTAGCTGGATTACCTAAATTATTTGTAGAAAAAGTTAAAATGAAAATTAGAAAAGCTAATAATGGAGATATTCCTTATGCTACGTTAACTTATGGAGATATAATTAATTATGTTAATAATACAGGTTTAAGCTTATGCAATGACTTAAAATTAGCTAATAGAGTACAACAGGAAAATAATCTATTACATAAAGAATTAGGAGTATTTTGTGAACGATTTTCTATTATTACAGAAAAAATTAGTGCACCTTCTAATAAGATAAGAAAGAAAATTAAGAAAAAATCTAAAATAGATAAAGAATATGAAAGATCTAAATATAGTCTACCTTCTAGAAAGACATTTTCTAAACCTAAAAGCAGTTTAGCTAAGAAAAGTTCATCTAAATATTCTAAACCGAGTAGCTCAGGAACAATGTCTAATATAAAATGTTATAAATGTGGAAAACCTGGATATAYTTCAAAAAATTGTAAACTAAAAAATAAAGTAAATAGCTTAGAACTAGAAGAAAATGTTAAAAAATAAATACTAGAATTAATAGATCAAGAAGAAACTGATGAAGACATAAATACTTTTGAAGAATTTGAAGATGATGCATAGATAAATGAATTATTAGATAGCTCTTCAGATAATGATTCTGACAATGATTGCATAAATACTATAGGATATTGTTATCCTAGTATTAATGTAATTCATCATCTGATAAGAAGTTTTTCTTGGAATTAATAGATAAAATTCAAGATAGAGATATTAAAACAAAATATTTATTAAAATTAAAAGATTTAATAAGAACAGATATCCATAAACAAGAAATTAAGCCTTTTAATTTTAATGGGATAACTTCTAGGTTTAAACAGGAGAATAAAATTACCATATCAAACTTACGACGTGAAATTAATGAGTTAAAACAAGAAATTAAAGAATTGAAATTACARATAGGAATATTAACTAATACAGAAAGAGATAATAAAAGGAAAYGAGTTGTAGAAGAAACTTTAGAAGAAAATACTCCTTTAATAGTAGATACACCTAACACAGATTATATTTCATTAATAACTGAAATAAATTATCAGAGATGGTATATTCATATATATATATATATATTAAAAAAGAATTTATTTTAGATACAATAGCATCGTTAGACAATGGAACCAGCTCTCCCAAAAGCCAAGGCTATCAGGAGACGACACTCCATCACACTTAAGTCTCAGGATCCCCCAAGTCCCATTTGGCAAATCAGAACAAACTTCTTTAATTAACAAATCCTCAACATATTTTATTTGAGTTTTAATCTTATCTGTTTGTATTAATTGTTTAATTTTTTCTAGTTTTATTTCTTCTTGTAAATAATTAATTTGCTTTGTTATTAAATTAATTCGTTTACTGATAGTTGAGTCTTTTAAATGCATAATCATTTCCTAATTCCTTTCTAGTAGCTAGCGTGGCTCTGTGACAAATTAAAATACAAATCGCATCATTTAAACAGATTCTACGGTAAACAACCCTCTCTATAAAGCCGGTCAAACAGGATAAATCCTGTGGTGAGAAACGAAGGAGTGCTCCTGAACATCTCAGTACTCTGAGTCAGCATTCTCTAACAAAAATAAAACGTCATCCCATCACAAACCATATCTGATATCCACAGTACTAGCTGCGATTCCAAGATATACACTCTGATAATCCTAACCTAAAAC
>MEJB01000131.1:41489-52774 GCA_001752375.1 Rhazya stricta | reverse complement strand
TAAACAAAAGAGTATAGACGATTATGTAAAAACAATAGAAATATTTAATACAGATTATATTTTTTTAATTTCTAAAGTAAATTATCAAAGATGGTACGTATATATATATATAAATTAAAAAAGAATTTATTTTAGATACAATAGCATCGTTAGACAGTGGAGCTAATCAGAATTGCATACAAGAAGGCTTAATACCTACTAAGTATTTTGAAAAAAACTAAAGAAGCTTTAAATTCTGCAAGTGGTTCTAAATTGATAGTTAATTATAAATTATCAAATGCTATGATTTGTAATAATCAGATTTGTTTTAAAAATACTTTTATTTTAGTTAAAAATTTAACACAGAGTATTATTTTGGGAACACCTTTTCTTACACAGATTTATCCATTTACAGTAGATAAAGGAGGAGTACATACTAGAATATTAGATGAAGATRTTTTGTTTAAATTTGTGACATCACCTACTACAAAAGAAATAAATGACTTAAGAGATTCTACTATAAGTAAAAGAATAAATTGTATAAGTAAACAAATATCTTGTTTGCAAGAAGAAGTGAAAATAGAAAAATTAAAACAATTATTAGAAACAGATAAGATTAAAAAACAAATAAAAGATTTTGAGGATCTATTATTAAGAGAAGTATGCTCAGATTTACCTAATGCTTTCTGGGAAAGAAAAAAGCATATAGTTAATCTACCTTATGAAGAAGACTTTACTAATAAAGATATACCAACAAAAGCTAGACCTATTCAAATGAATTCTGAATTATTAGAATATTGTAAAAAAGAAATTCAGACTTTATTGGATAAAAATTAATTAGACAGTCTAAATCTCTTTGGAGTTGTGCAGCATTTTATGTTAATAATGCAGCTGAAAAAGGACGTGGAGTTCCTAGACTTGTAATAAATTATAAACCTTTAAATAAAGCTTTACAATGGATTATGTATCCTATACCTAATAAAAGAGATTTATTAAAAAGAACTTATGGATCAAATTTATATTCCAAGTTTGACCTTAAGTCTGGATTTTTGCAAATCTAGATAGTTGAATAGGATAGATATAAGACTCCTTTCACTGTACCATTTGGACATTACAAATGGAATGTAATGCCTCTTGGATTGAAAAATGCTCCATCAGAATTTTAAAATATGATGAATGAGATATTTACTTCTTACACTGATTTTTGTATTGTATATATTGATGATGTATTAGTTTTTTCTAAATCTATTGAACAACATTTTAARCATTTGCATATATTTTATAAGACCATTAAAAGAAATGGATTAGTATTATCTGCRTCMAARATRAAATTATTTCAGACTACATGTAGATTTTTAGAATATGACCTTAGTCAAGGAATGTATAAACAGATTTGTAGAGCAATAAATTTTGGAGATAAATTTTCAGATGAAATTAAAGATAAACAACAATTGCAAAGATTTTTAGGATGTTTAAATTATGTCTCAGATTTTATTAAGAATTTAAGAATTATAGCAGAACCTTTGTATAAAAGACTTAGAAAAAATGCAACTTCTTGGTCAGAAGAACAGACTAATACTGTTAAAAAGATTAAAGAATTAATTAAAAGTTTGCCCTGCCTTGGGATCCAGACRCCTTGATAGTGGTTGAGACGGATGCCTCTGAGTTGGGTTATGGAGGAATTCTTAAATAGAGATTGCCTGATTCTACTACAGAACAGTTGCTAAGATTTCATTCTGGTATATGAATTTCTTCCCAAAAAAATTATTCTACTATTAAAAAAGAAATTTTATCTATTGTTTTATGTATTACTAAATTTCAAAATGATCTAATTAATAGGAAATCTTTATTAAGAATAGATTGCAAAGCGGCTAAGGATGTTTTAGAAAAAGATGTAAAAAACTTAGTTTCTAAACAAATATTTGCTAGATGGCAAGCAATTTTATCTGCTTTAGATTTTGATATTGAATTTATTAAAGGAAAAAATAATTCTTCACCTGATTATCTGACGAGAGAATTTTTATAGGATAAACATGAGTCATAAACCTAGAGCACCTACTCCGATACAACAGAATAGATATTTAGCTTTAACCCAATCACCTCCTTCTCCACCAACCAGATTTATAAACAGATCAGCTACAACTTTAGAATATACTACTTCTCCAAATACTTTTAAAGAGGCAGTATTCTCTATTAGCTAAGTTTCCTGCATTACCCTCTGCCTCAACTTCTACAACAGATGGACAAGTCAAACCAGGAGAATGGTTTGAAAAAGCACCTACACTAATAGTTACTTTACAAGATAGTCCTGAGGAATTATCTTTTAAAGATATTTTCTCTATTTATCTATATACAGACTTTCATTATATTTTTAACAATCCTATGAAGACTAAGGAATGGTATGAAACCATCCTTATTTTTACAAAATCAATTGAGACTCAACATGCTATGCAACCTAATAAAGAGAAACCTGGATGTGAACGATTAGCTTATTCTAAAGTCCGTATACTACAGATTCTTACCCCAAAAACTTGGAAGACTTCCAATTTTACTACTCCTATAGTTTTTCCAGCATCCTTGAACATGAAGCGTTCAGCATTTATTTATTTTGATTATATCACTGCTTGGGAGAAATTTTTACTGATTCAACCCTATACACACTCATGGTTTATTCAGTTGAAGACAGATTTACYGACACCTATTCCAAGATGGTTYTATGATTGGTGGAAAAAATTTGGAATTACYCCAAATATTCTTCCTCCTGARATGTTGAACAGATACAATTCCTTTATGAAAATGCCTTCGAAGTTTACTACTGAATTGGAAAAACAGATGRCTTTCTTCTTTTTTAACAAAATTTCCCTGGATTCTTGTATGACAATTCACCAAGATAACCAATAGATTTGGACAAACATCATTGCTAAGGAAAGTTCGTAAAAAATAGTGGACTCAGTTTGATGAAGCCAAAAGGAATGAACAGAAGACATCAGCAAAAGGATCAACCTCTTCATAGAAAAGCAAAGTAGAAAAGATGAAGGAAATTGAAGATATGAAGAAAAATCTAGAAAAGATGTATCAAGATCTGGTAAAAGAAGAAGATTCCCCTAGACACTCTGCCACAAATGAATTTGACGCTTTTGGAGGACCACTTTCTCAGATAACTCTAGAATACTTTTAAAATGATGTGACAGAAAGTTATCAGACCCATGTGAACAAAGGACAATAATTTCTACAGATAGTGACTAAAGCAAAAATGCTCTCAGACAACACTATGTGAAGATCTAATTGAGAAGAATTTTCAATAGAAAATGGCTGATAAAATTATCAGATTACTTCAAATTATTGTATGAAAGAATCTTTTCCAATTATTGTACTCAGAAATCTCTTGTAAAAACTTCTACATCAGATGAATGAAATGAAAAAAAAGGCAGGACTTGATAGCCTCTCTCTTTGAACAATTCTCTGGCATCTCTCTAAGTAAGATGATTCCTCTTATCTCTCAGATAGTTTTATTGTATTCCTACTACAGTTGTTTAGCAAGGTATATAGGCCTCAAGTTCTCTTTGTAGAACCTCTGTTGCTGGTTTACCAGATATTCATGTACCTGCTAAATTGATTTGAAAAGTTTTCAGAAATAGATCCCTGGTTTGTATCGGAGTAGGTGCTCTAGGTCTATGACTCATGTTTATGCTGTAAAATTCTGTCGTCAGATAATCARGTAGAGAATTATTTTTTYCTTTAATAAATTCAATATCAAAATCGAAAGCAGATAAAATTGCTTGCCATCTAGCAAATATTTGTTTAGAAACTAAGTTTTTTACATCTTTTTCTAAAGAATCTTTAGCAGCTTTGCAATCTATAAAAATTTCTTATTAATTAGATCATCTTGAAATTTAGTAATACACAAAACAATAGATAAAATTTCCTTTTTAATAGTAGAATAAATTTTTCTGTGAAGAAATCCAAATTCCTGAATGAAATCTTGCCAATTGTTCTGTAGTAGAATCAACTAATCTATGTTTAAGAATTTCTCCATAACCCAGCTCAGAGGCATCCGTCTCAACCACCATTAAGGCGTTTGGATGAGATATCCTAAGGGAGGGCAAACTTTTAATTAATTCTTTAATCTTTTTAACAGTATTAGTCTATTCTTCTGACCAAGGGGTTGCATTTTTCCTAAGTCTTCTATACAAAGGTTCTGCTATAATTCTTAAATTCTTAATAAAATCTGAGACATAATTTAAACATCTTAAAAATCTTTGCAATTGTTGTTTATCTTTTATTTCATTTGGAAATTTATCTCCAAAACTAATTGCTCTACAAATAGGTTTATATGTTCCTTGACTTAATTCATGTCCAAGGAATCTACATGTAGTCTGAAATAATTTCATCTTAGATGCTGATAATACCAATCCATTTCTTTCAATGGTCTTATAAAATATATGTAAATGCTTAAAATGTTGTTCAATAGATTTAGAAAAAACTAACACATCATCAATATACATTATACAAAAGTTAGTGTAAGAAGTAAATATCTCATTCATCATATTTTGAAATTCTGATGGAGCATTTTTTAATTCAAAAGGCATTACATTCCATTCGTAATGTCCAAATGGTACTGTGAAAGTAGTCTTATATCTATCATGTTCAGCTATCTGGATTTGCCAAAATCCAGACTTAAGATCTAACTTGGAATATAAATTTGATCCATAAGTTCTTTTCAATAAATCTCTCTTATTAGGTATAGGATACCCAATCTATTGTAAAGTATTATTTAAAGGTTTATAATTTATTACAAGTCTAAGAGCTCCACGTTCTTTTTCAGCTGCATTATTAACATAAAATACTGCACAACTCCAAGGAGATTTAGACTGTCTAATTAATTTTTTATCTAATAAAGTCTGAATTTCTTTTTTACAATATTCTAATAATTCAGAATTCATTTGAATAGGTCTAGCTTTTGTTGGTATATCTTTATTAGTAAACTCTTATTCATAAGGTAGATTAACTATATGCTTTTTTCTTTCCCAGAAAGCATTAGGTAAATCTGAGCATACTTCTCTTAATAATAGATCCTCAAAATCTTTTATTTATTTTTTAATCTTATCTGTTTCTAATAATTGTTTTATTTTTTCTATTTTCACTTTTTCTTGTAAATAAGATATTTGTTTACTTATACAATTTAGTCTTTTATTTATAGTAGAATCTTTTAAGTCATTTATTTCTTTTGTAAAGGTAATGGAACCAACTATCCCAAAAGCTTAAGCTATCAAAATACGGCACTCCACCGCTTATAAGCCTCAGGATCCCCCAAGTCCCACCACGCTTTCATGAGGCGCCACTGGACCCAGTACGTCGGGATTGCCTACTCCCCTCTTACCTGACGGGACCACCCTTCTTTGGGYTGACCATTGGATTTCCACGGGCTGACCAATGCCAGTGGAGTTTCGAACATGTGAAAATCCCACCCTTAGCAGGATTCGAACCTAGGTTGGCTCTGATACAAAATTGTAACCAGGAACTATTTCTAAATAGATACTATTATAGATAGCAGTATTCTTTAGAATATGAAGAGATTCAAAGAAGAAAGACATGGCTTACAGAAAGAATTATTCAAAGAGAAGAGTTTCAGGCTTTCAAGTCCTACCTCTCTCGTTTCATTTCATTCTTTTATATAAGAGTTTACAAAGGTGCTGTTTACAATAATTCAGATCAATAATTCAGAGTAATCAGTACAAAAGATTCCTATCAGATAAGTTTCATCTTCTTTTGTAGTGCATTGTCTTTTCAATCTCTTCTTTTTCAGAAATGTGGTCGAATCTTATCTTCAGTTCAGCTTTTGTCTGCTCAGTTCGCATGCTCTTGTCTCAACTTTAGTCTCTTCAAAATGGTGGTGTCTGCTCAAGAGGCCCACCAAAAGGATCGAAATCATCAGTGGTAGAATTTCTTGGAGAATCTTCATCTTTAATCAAGTCTGCATACATTTTTTCTAAATTCTTTTTCATTTCTTCAAGTTCTTTCTTTTTCTCTTCACGGCTTTTCTGACTTGATGTTGATTTAGCAGAGCTCTGTTCATTTCTTTTCTTCTCATCAAATTGGACYCACCATTTTGTCTTCACAACTCTGACTAAAGCAGTCTGTCCATGATAATCTATTCCCTTTGAATACTACCAAACCAGTATCCATGGAAACTTAGTCATGAAGAAAAATGTAATCTGTTTTTCAATTGCAGAACTGAATCTTGATGGAGTATTCATAAATAATGCATATCGGCTATATATCCCAGAAGGTAGAATCTGTGGATCAATCCCGAAGCTTTCCCACTAAGTATAGAACCACTTTGGCATAGGATTTGGGACATCTGTTTTAATCTGTATGAACCATGAATGTGTATAGGATCTAAGCAGGAAAAAGTTAGTCCACGCATGAATATAATCAAAATAGTTGAAAGTAGATGGCTTCATGTTCAGATTTGCAGGAAATGCTATTGGAGTATTTAAGTCTGAAGTCTTCCAATTCTTTGCAGATAAAATCTGTAGTATTCTGACCTTAGAATATGCCAATCTTTCACAACCAGGCTTCTCACGATCTGGTTGCATAGCATGTTGAACTTCAATTGATTTCATATAAATCAAAATAGCTTCATACCGATCTTTAGTTTTCATAGGATTGGTAGATATATAGTGAAAATCAGTGTAGAAGTATTTTGAAAATATCTCTTTAAATCCTAACTCTTCATGTTCTTCTTCTAAAGTAATGATTTGAACAAGGGGTTTCTCTTTCTATTCACTAAGTTTTACTAATTATGCCGTTGTAGCAGTAAATGTAGAGGGTAATGCTGGAAATTCAGCTAATGATTGTGTATGGCTTCTTTATAGGTAGAAGGAGGTGTCTGTTCAGTAGACAGGGTTCTGTTAACAAATCTCATTTGGATAGGAGAAAGGGAATCTGTTAAAGCTAAATATCTGATCTGTAGAGAATGAGCAGGTGCTCGAGCTCTTGGTCTAGGCTGGCTCATGTTTGTCCTGTAAAAACTCTCTAGTTAGATAACCAGAAAGAGAATTATTAGATCCTTTAATATATTCAATATCAAAATCAAAAGATGAAAGAGTAGCCTGCCATCCTGCAAAGATCTGTTTAGAAACAAGATTTTTAACATCTTTTTTCAAAACATCTTTTGAAGCTTTACAATCAATTCTTAATAAAAATTTTCTATTTATTAAATCATCTTGAAATTTAGATATACATTAAACTATAGATAAAATTTCTTTTTTAATGGTAGAATAATTCTTTTGAGATGAAATCCATATACCAGAATAATATCTTACCAACTGTTCTGTAGTAGAGTCTGGTAATCTCTATTTGAGAATTCTGCCGTAGCTAAGCTCTGAGGCATCAGTCTCAACAACTATGAGAGCATCCGGATGCGGGATACCCAAACAAGGCAGTGTCTTAATTATATGTTTGACTCGTTTAACTATATTCGTATGTTCTTCAGTCCAAGGAGATGCATTTTTTCTAAGTCTTCCATATAAAGGTTTTACAATTATTCTTAAATTCTTTATAAAATTTGAAACATAATTTAAGCATCCTAAAAATCTTTGTAATTGTTGTTTATCTTTTATTTCATCAGGAAATTTTTCTCCAAATTTAATGGCTCTACAAATTGGTTTATATATACCTTGACTTAGTTCATGACCTAAAAATCTACAAGTAGTCTGAAACAATTTCATTTTAGTTGCAGATAAAACTAAACCATTTCTTTTTATTACTTTATAAAATATATGTAAATGCTTAAAATATTGTTCAATTGACTTAGAAAATATTAACACATCATCAATCTAAACAATACAAAAATTAGTATAATCATTAAATATTTCATTCATCATATTTTGAAATTCATATGGGGCATGTTTCAAACCAAACGGCATAACATTTCATTYATAATGTCCAAAAGGTACTGTAAATTCTATTTTATACCTATCTTCTTCAGCAATCTGAATTTGCCAAAATCCAAATTCCAAATCAAACTTGGAATATAAATTAGCACCAAAAGTTCTTTTTAATAAATCTCTTTTATTAGGTATTGGATATCTAATCCACTACAAAGCTCTATTAAGAGGTTTATAGTTAATTACAAGCCTAGGAGCTCCTCGTTCTTTTTCTGTTGTATTATTAACATAAAAAGCTGCATAGCTCCAAGGTGATTTAGAAGGTCTAATTAATTTTTTATTCAATAAAGTTTTTATTTCTTTTTTATAGTATTCTAGTAATTCTGCATTCATTTGTAGGTATATCTTTATCAGTAAAATCTTTTTCATATGGTAAATTAACTATATGTCTTTTTCTATCCCAAAATGCATTTGGTAAATCAGAACAAACTTCTTTATTTAATAATTCTTCAAAGTCTTTTATTTTTTTTTTAACCTTTTCACTTTCCAATAATTGTTTTATCTTTTCTAGTTTAACTTCTTCTTGCAAGTAATTTATATGTTTAGTTATTGAATTAATTCTTTTACTTATTGTGGAATCTTTTAAATTATTTATTTTCTCTAGTACTGGGTGAAGTTACAAATTTAAAAGTAATGTCTTCATCTAAAATCTTAGTATGCACTCCTTCTTTATTTACTGTAAAGGGATAAATCTGAGTAARGAAAGGGATTCTTAATATAATACTTTTGTAAAATTTTTAACTAAAATAAAAGTATTTTTAAAACAGATATGATTATTACAAATTATTGCATTAGATAATTTATAATTAACTATCAATTTAGATCCACTTGCAGAATTTAATCCTTCTTTAGTTTTTTCACAATATTTAATCGGAATTAATCCTTCTTGTAAACAATTCTAATCAGCACCACTATCTAATAACTCTATTGTATCTAAAACAAATTCATTCCTAATTCTTATATATATATGTATATACGATCTCTGATAATTTACTTCAGATATTAAAGACATATAATCTTTATTAAATGTTTCTATTGTTTCTATAGAATTTTCTTCCTTTATAATTTTTTGTTTTCCCTTATCTTCTTTTGCCATATTTGTTAACATTCCTACTTGAAATTGTAATTCTCTTAATTCTCCCTTTAATTCATTTATTTCATGCTGTAAATCAGATATAGTAATTTTACTTTCTATTTTAAATCTAGAAGTGATTTCATTAAAATTAAATGGTTTAATTTCTTGTTTATGTACATCAGTAATAATTAAATCTTTTAATTTTAATAGATATTCTGTCTTAATATCTCTGTCTTCTATCTTATCTATTAATTCTAAAAAGAATTTTTTATCTGACGAAGAAATAACATTTATACTTGGATAGCAAACTCCTATGTTATTTATACAATCATCACTAGATTCAGTATCTGTAGAAGTATATAATATTTCATATATTTGATCATTATCTTCTAATTCYTCTGAACTGATTAGATCATCATCAGTTTCTTCTTTATCTATTATCTCCAAAAGTTGTTTCTTAATATTTTCATCTAATTCTAAATTATTTACTTTATCTTTTAGTGTACAATTTTTAGATGTATGTCCTGTTTTTCCACACTTAAAACATTTAATATTACTCATTGATCCCGTAGTACTGGATTTAGAATATTTAGATGATTTCTTTGTTAAATTACTCTTTGGCTTAGAAAATGTTTTTCTAGAAGATATGCTATACTTAGTTTTTCTATATTCTTTATCTGTTTTAGATTTCTTTTTAATTTTCTTTTTAAATTTGTTTGACGGAGCACTAATCTTTTCTGTAGATATAGCAAATTGATCACAAAAACCACCTAATTCTTTAGATAATAAATTATTTTCATGTTGTACTCTATTAGCTAATTTTATRTCATTGCATAAACTTAATCCTGTGTTAGTTACATAATTGATTATATCTCTATAGTTCAATGTAGCATAAGGTATATCTCCATTATTAGCTTCTCTTATTTTGTCCTAACCTTTTCTGCAAATAATTTAGGTAATYCTGCTATAAATCTTTCTTTCCAAAATATCAAATGTGCATCATGTCTAATTATTAACTTATTCAAAAACATATCTTTGTACCATCTAAAATCATGTAATCTAGGGCATCTTAAATTAATTAATATTTCTGAACTTCTCTGTTGAAACTTTTCAGGGTTTCCTAAAAAATGTTTACAAATGGCATATATTAAATTATTAGTAGCATCTGGTATCGTGGTATACGCTGTTACTATCTGTCCACGTTGTGAAGTACTTTCTTTTGCATTTGTTATTACTTGTTTAGTGGCTCTTCTAATACTTATTCTATCATTTTCTGTTAACATATTTTCSCACCATCCTCTTAATGTGCTAGTAAATCCTGATATAATCATTTCAGCTGCCTCTGAATCTGATTTTCCTATTAATTTATAATCTGATATCGCTATACCTATTTCATTTAATAAGGTATATATCTGAAATTCAGTTAATCCATCTAATGCCAATCATATAAGGTTTCTGGATTATAATTAAACTGTCCTCTAACTTCTTCAAACTGTGTATCTAGAAACGATGGTCTAGGATAATAATTTCTAGTTTTATTGTAAGTTCTTCCCATAGTATATTTTTAGTATTAGTTTTTAATTTATTAATACTTAATTCATCTTCATTCTCAGGTTGATTTCCTTCTTTTACTATTACATTATTAATATTTTTCCCTTTATCGAAATTTAGGTTTTCTAATTTTTTAGTTATTTCTTTTAATAAAGCATTATCAATTTGCATCGTAAAATTYTGAGAATTTTCCAATCTAAATAAAGGTTGTTCTGGGTTTATCTTTTGAGGTAGTTTACTTATAGAAGGTCCATTTAACCTATTAACTTGTTCAGACAAATTATGTAATTTCTAATTTGTATAATTATTTTGTTGATATATTTTATCTATATCTTTTAATATAGGTTGAGAGTCTTCTTTTCTATTTTTTGGAGTTGCTTTAAAAGGATTTGCTATAATATTATTACCATTTATGTTTAATGTAATTTCTTCTAAAGGAGGATCAGATGAACTAATATTTTTTCCTGAAGTTGTATTCCAACTTTGTAACATATTTACTTCATTATTATATTTATTCCATTGGTCTTGATTTCTTAAATATCTGTCTAACCAATTAAAAAATTCTAAATGAATATGAAGCCTATTCATTTCATCGTACTATTTTTCTCTAATATCCTCTCTCTCTCCGGGGGGAAAAGTTTGAAAAAACCATTCCCTTTTGTCTGTTTTTTCTGGATCATAGAACCATTTTCTTAATAAATCTTTATTTATGTGCCAATTATCGCTAA
>MEJB01000131.1:19398-41475 GCA_001752375.1 Rhazya stricta | reverse complement strand
CCAGGGGGGGAATTTTTGAAAAAACCATTCTCTTTTTTCTATTTTTTCTGGATCATAAAACCATTTTCTTAATAAATTTTTATTAATTTGCCAATTATTACTGATAATCATGTTTAAGGTAGGAGGTAAGTCAGGAGCCATCTGACTTGCTGTTGGACTAAAATCTGATGTAAATTCTCTCATGCTTTGAGATCTAAAAGAATATATCGATTGAGGTATAGTTCTATCAAAATTTACGCAATGTAATTTTGTTCTATCTTCTTCATTTACAGAAGAGGATTCTGTAAATCTACTAGAAAATTGTCTTTTAGTAAAATTTAATTCTATTGATCCATTATTATACTCTGTAATATTAGATAATCTACCTGGTTCAATTCTGTTTTCTGATTTTTTACTAGTATATTGTATATTTTCTAAATTCCATTTAGACTCATTTTGTAATAATTCATTCCATAGTATTGTTCTAGGTATATACATATTAGTACGTTCAATGTTAGACTCAAATAATAATGATTCACCTATTCTAATAATTTTAGCTTTGGGGGCTAAAGTATTCATTACTTTATAATATACTCTATATATTAATCCTATTGATTTAGATCTATCTAAAGATAAATTTTTAGTTTGTATATTTAAAGATAAATTTTTAGTTTGTATATTTACTGTTAAAGTTTTTAATATATTTTCATCTGATAAGTCTACAGTAAAATTTGGATAACAATTACTGTATACCGGTCCATTTGCTATATTAGATTCAAGAACAGCTAGTAAAGAATGTTCAAATTTCGTATGTCTAGCATCTCTTAACATTATTAATATGGGAATATCTAAACCTAATCTAGACATAGGTTTAACAGCTATCTGTACTAGTCCTATGTGCAAAAATCTATATTTCTTTCTATGTTGTAATATACTTTGTTTAGATAATAAACACAGAGTTTCACATTCATTTTTAATAGAAAATGTATCCTCAAAAGTCTTTATAGCATAATCAGCAAAAATATCAAAAGAGCTGTTCTGATAAAACGTAGAAACCTTAATTCTAGCAATATTCCAATTATGCAGATCCTGTTCCATTTTAGCTATGTTTAACTCTATTGTATTAACTTCAGAACTTCCTTCTAATCTTTCAATTTCTAAATTCATTTCAGAATTATCCACTGATTTTAATTTAAACAAATCTAAAGCTCTAGACAACATTTTATATGTAATAACTTACTGAAAATCTTAAGAGTTTCTTAGATGCCTTGCCGAGACCATGTCTTACTGCCGGGACCACCTCTCTTTGGCTGCCAAAGGCCTCACTGCGCTGACCAATGGACGTTATCATCTTCAGAGACTCCATTGACTCCAGGAAAAACATATTTTATACTGTAATATATGGAGTCTCTAAAGATGATAATGTCCGTTGGTCAGTGCAGTGAGGCCGTTGGTCAGCCGAAGAGAGGTGGTCCCGGCAGTAAGACGTGGTCTCGACAAGGCATCTAAGAAACTCTTAAGATTTTCAGTATGTTATTACATATAAAATGTTGTCTAGAGCTTTAGATTTGTTTAACGGAAAATCAGTAGATAATTCTGAAATGTTGCCAAAGAGTAATTTAACAAAGAAATCATCTAAATATTGTAAATCCAGTACTACAGGATCAATGAGTAATATTAAATGTTTTAARTGTGGAAAAAAAGGACATACATCTAAAAATTGTACACTAAAAGATAAAGTAAATAATTTAGAATTAGATGAAAATATTAAGAAACAACTTTTGGAGATAATAGATAAAGAAGAAACTGATGATGATCTAATCAGTTCAGARGAATTAGAAGATAATGATCAAATATATGAAATATTATAWACTTCTACAGATASTGAATCTAGTGATGATTGTATAAATAACATATGAATTTGTTATCCGAGTATAAATGTTATTTCTTCGTCAGATAAAAAATTCTTTTTAGAATTAATAGATAAGATAGAAGACAGAGATATTAAGACAGAATATCTATTAAAATTAAAAGATTTAATAATTACTGATGTACATAAACAAGAAATTAAACCATTTAATTTTAATGAAATCACTTCTAGATTTAAAATAGAATGTAAAATTACTATATCTGATTTACAGCATGAAATAAATGAATTAAAGGGAGAATTAAGATAATTACAATTTCAAGTAGGAATGTTAACAAATATGGCAAAAGAAGATAAGGGAAAACAAAAAATTATAGAGGAAGAAAATTCTATAGAAACAATAGAAATATTTAATAAAGATTATATTTCTTTAATATCTGAAGTAAATTATCAGAGATGGTATATACAATATATACATAAGAATTAGGAATGAATTTGTTTTAGATACAATAGCATTATTAGATAGTGGTGCTGATCAGAATTGTATATAAGAAGGATTAATTCCGACTAAATATTTTGAAAAAACTAAAGAAGGATTAAGTTTTGCAAGTGGATCTAAATTGATAGTTAGTTATAAATTATCTAATGCAATGATTTGTAATAATAAGATATGTTCTAAAAATACTTTTATTCTAGTTAAAAATCCTACACAAAGTATTATATTAGGAACCCTTTTCCTTACTTAGATTTATCCCTTTACAGTAGATAAAAAAGGAGTGCATGCTAAGATTTTAGATGAAGACATTACTTTTAAATTTGTAACTTCACCTAGTACTAGAGAAATAAATAATTTAAAAGATTCCACAATAAGTAAAAGAATTAATTCCAATAACTAAACATATAAATTACTGCAAGAAAGGAAGTAAAACTAGAAAAGAGAAAACATTATTGGAAAGTGAAAAGTTAAAAAACAAATAAAAGACTTTGAAGAATTATTAAATAAAGAAGATTTGCTTCTGATTTGCCAAATGCATTTTGGATAGAAAAAGACATATATTAATTTACCATATGAAAAAATTTTATGATAAAAGATATACCCTCGAACGCTAGACCTATACAGATGATGCAGAATTACTGAATACTGTTAAAAAGAATTAAAACTTTATTGGATAAAAAATTAATTAGGATCTAAATCACCTTGGAGCTATGCAGCTTTTTATGTTAATAATGCAGCAGAAAAAGAACAAGGAGCTCCTAGGCTTGTAATTAACTATAAACCTCTTAATAGAGCTTTGTAGTGGATTAGATATCCAATACCTAATAAAAGAGATTTATTAAAAAGAACTTTTGGTCCTAATTTATATTCTAAGTTTGATTTGAAATTTGGATTTTGGCAAATTCAGATTGCTGAAGAAGATAGGTATAAAACAGCATTTACAGTACCTTTTGRACATCATGAATAGAATGTTATGCCGTTTGGTTTGAAAAATGCCCCATCTAAATTTCAAAATATGATGAATGAAATATTTAATGATTATACTGATTTTTGTATTGTTTATATTGATGATGTGTTAATATTTTCTAAGTCAATTGAACAACATTTTAAGCATTTACATATATTTTATAAAGTAATAAAAAGAAATGGTTTAGTTTTATCTGCAACTAAAATGAAATTATTTCAAACTATTTGTAGATTTTTAGGTCAAGAACTAAGTCAAGGTACATATAAACCAATTTGTAGAGCCATTGAATTTGAGAAAAATTTCCTGATGAAATAAAAGATAAACAACAATTACAAAGATTTTTAGGATGCTTAAATTATGTTTTATTTAAGAATAATTGTAGAACCTTTATATGGAAGACTTGGAAAAAATGCATCTCCTTGGACTGAAGAACATACGATTATAGTTAAACGAGTCAAACAGATAATTAAGACACTGCCTTGTTTGGGTATCCCGCATCCGGATGCTCTCATGGTTGTCGAGATTGATGCCTCAGAGCTTGGCTACGGCGGAATTCTTAAACAGAGATTACCAGACTCTACTACAGAACAGTTAGTAAGATATTATTCTGGTATATAGATTTCATCTCAAAAGAATTATTCTATGATTAAAAAAAGAAATTTTATCTATAGTTTTATGTATATCTAATTTCAAGATGATTTAATAAATAGAAAATTTTTATTAAGAATTGATTGTAAAGCTGCAAAAGATGTTTTGGAAAAAGATGTTAAAAATCTTATTTCTAAACAGATCTTTGCAAGATGGCAGGCTACTCTTTCATCTTTTGATTTTGATATTGAATATATTAAAGGATCTAATAATTCTCTTCCTGATTATCTAACTAGAGAGTTTTTATAGGACAAACATCTGCCAGCCTAGACCAAGAGCCCGAGCACCTGCTCCCCCTCTACAGAACAGATATTTAGCTTTAACAGATTCCCTTTCTCCTATCCAAATGAGATTTGTTAACAGAACCCTGTCTACTGAATAGACACCTCCTTCTACCTATAAAGAAGCCATACACAGTCATTTAGCTGAATTTCCAGCATTACCCTCTACATCTCCTACTACAACGACACAATTAGTAAAACCTAGTGAATGGAAAGAGAAACCCCCTGTACAAATCATTACTTTAGAAGAAGACCATGAAGAGTTAGGATTTAAAAAGATATTTTCAAAATACTTCTACACTGATTTTCACTATATATCTACCAATCCTATAAAAACTAAAGATTGGTATAAAGCTATTTTGATTTATATGAAATCAATTGAAGTTCAAGATGCTATCCAACCAGATCATGAGAAGCCTAGTTGTGAAAGATTGGCATATTCTAAGGTTAGATTACTACAGATTTTATCTGCAAAGAATTGGAAGACTTCAGACTTAAATACTCCAATARCATTTCCTGCAAATCTGAACATGAAGCCATCTATTTTCAACTATTTTGATTATATTCATGCGTGGACTAACTTTTTCCTGCTTAGATCCTATACACATTCATGGTTCATACAGATTAAAACAGATGTCCCAAATCCTATGCCAAAGTGGTTCTACACTTAGTGGGAAAGGTTCGGGATTGATCCACAGATTCTACCTTCTGGGATATATAGCCGATATGCATTATTTATGAATACTCCATCAAGATTCAGTTCTGCAATTGAAAAACAGATTACATTTTTCTTCATGACTAAGTTTCCATGGATACTGGTTTGGTAGTATTCAAAGGGAATAGATTATCATGGACAGACTGCTTTAGTCAGAGTTGTGAAGACAAAATGGTGGGTCCAATTTGATGAGAAGAAAAGAAATGAACAGAGCTCTGCTAAATCAACATCAAGTCAGAAAAGCCGTGAAGAGAAAAAGAAAGAACTTGAAGAAATGAAAAAGAATTTAGAAAAAATGTATGCAGACTTGATTAAAGATGAAGATTCTCCAAGAAATTCTACCACTGATGATTTCGATCCTTTTGGTGGGCCTCTTGAGCAGACACCACCATTCTGAAGAGACTAAAGTTGAGATAAGAGCATGTGAACTGAGCAGACAAAAGCTGAACTGAAGATAAGATTCGACCGCATTTTTGAAAAAGAAGAGATTGAAAAGACAGTGCACTATAAACCAACAACAGAGGTTCTTTAAAAAAACTTGAGGCCTATATACTGTGCTAAAATTTGTTTGGTAAATCTRTTTCGAAACTTGGCTCTGATACCAAATCGAAACTAGGAAATATTTCTAAACAAATACTATTGTAGATAGCAGTATTCTTCCGAATATAAAGAGATTCAAAGAATTTGAAAAGAAAGATTTACAGTAGGATTACCTAAATTATTTACAGAAAAGGTTAGGACAAAAATAAGAGAAGCTAATAATGGAGATATACCTTATGCTACATTGACCTATGGAGATATAAAATGATAATGCTTTATTAAAAGAAATAAATAAAAATTTAGAAAACCTAAATTTAGATAAAGGAAAAAATATTAATAATGTAATAGTAAAAGAAGGAAATCAATCTGAGAATGAAGTAGATGAATTAAGTATTAATAAATTAAAAACTAATACTAAAAAATGTACACTTACAATAAAACTAGAAATTATTATCCTAGACCATCGTTTTCAAATACACAGTTTGAAGAAGTTAGAGGACAGTTTAATTATAATCCAGAAACCTTATATGATTAGAATTTAAATGGATTAATTGAATTTCAGATATATACCTTATTAAATGAAATGGGTATAACGATATCAGCTTATAAATCAGTAGGAAAATGAATTACGAGATATCCATGTTCTTTTTCAGCTGCATTATTAACATAAAATGCTGCACAACTCCAAGGAGATTTAGACTGTCTGATTAATTTTTTATTTAATAAAGTCTGAATTTTTTTTTACAATATTCTAATAATTCAGAATTTATTTGAATAGGTCAAGCTTTTGTTGGTATATCTTTATAAGTAAAGTCTTTTTCATAAGGTATCCTAGAAAGCATTAGGTAAATCTGAGCATACTTCTCTTAATAATAGATCTTCAAAATCTTTTATTTGTTTTTTAATCTTATCTKTTTCTAATAATTGTTTTATTTTTTCTATTTTCACTTMTTCTTGTAAATAAGATATTTGTTTACTTATACAATTTATTCTTTTATTTATAATAGAATCTTTTAAGTCATTTATTTCTTTTGTAGTAGGTGATGTCACAAATTTAAAGACAATATCTTCATCTAATATTCCTTTATCGACTGTAAATGGATAAATCTGTGTAAGAAAAGGTGTTCCTAAAATAATACTCTGTGTTAAATTTTTAACTAAAATAAAAGTATTTTTAAAACAAATCTAATTATTACAAATCATAGCATTTGATACTTTATAATTAATTATCAATTAGAACCACTTGCAGAATTTAAAGTTTCTTTTGTTTTTTTCAAAATACTTAGTAGGTATTAAGCCTTCTTGTATGCAATTCTGATTAGCTCCACTATCTAACAATGCTATTGTATCTAAAAYAAATTCTTTTTTAATTATTATATATATATGAATATACCATCTCTGATAATTTATTTCGATTATTAATAAAATATAATCTGTGTTAGGTGTATCTACTATTAAAGGAGTATTTTCTTTTAAAGTTTCTTCTGCAACTTGTTTCCCTTTACTATCTTTTTCTATATTAGTTAATATTCCTATCTATAATTTCAATTCTTTCATTTCTTGTTTTAACTCATTAATTTCATGTTGTAAGTCTGATATGGTAATTTTATTCTCCTGTTTAAAACTAGAAGTTATCTCATTAATACTAAAAGGCTTAATCTCTTGTTTATGGATATCTGTTATTATTAAATCTTTTAATTTTAATAAATATTCTATTTTTAAATATCTATCTAACCAACTAAAAAATTCTAAATGTATATGCAACCTATTCATTTCATCAGGCCATGCTGTTCTTATATCCTCTCTCTCCCGGGGGAAAATTTTTTAAAAAATAATAGATATTTAGCTTTAATCCAATCATCTCCTTCTCCACCAACCAAATTTATAAACAGATTAGCTACAGCATTAGAACAAACTACTTCTCCAAATACTTTTAAAGAAGCTGTATTCTCCAGATTAGCTGAGTTTCCTACATTACCCTCTACCTCATCTACCCCAGCTTCTACAATAGACCAACAAGTCAAACGAGGAGAATGGTTTGGAAAGGCATCTACACAGATTATTACTTTAGAAGATGATCATGAAGAATTATCTTTTAAAGATATTTTCTCTTTTTATTTATATACAGACTTTCATTATAGAGAGAGGATATAAGAACAACATGGTATGATGAAATGAATAGGTTACATATACATTTAGAATTCAAATATCCACGTACCGCTAAGTAATCTGAATAGATAGAAATTTTCTAAAACTGATCCTGGTGTTAGAATTGGTATTAGAGCCAAAGTTTTAGAAATTTTACAATTTTCTTCTAAACAATTTCTTACTTTAAACATTATTTTATATTGTTCTACTTCGCTGGAATCAATGGAATCTCCGATGAAGATAACGCCCGTTGGTCAGCTCAGTAAATCCGTTGGTCAGCCCAAGAGAGGTCGTCCCGGTGAGTGGTCCCGGCAAGGCTTCTAAAAAGTAATTCTTGAGATTACAGTAAGTAAAATAGTGTTAAAATGATGTCTAAAGCTTTGAATTTGTTTAAAGGAAAATCTGTAGAAGATTATGAACTTAGGTCTGAATCTGATTTAAATCCAGATTCATCTGAAATTAATACTGTAGAATTAAATATAGCAAAAATTGAACAAGATTTACATAATTGGAGTATACCTAAAATTAATGATTCTACCTTTTATCAAAAAGGTTCATTTGATATGTTTGCTGATTATGCTATTAAAATTTCTGAACATACTTTTTCTATTCGTAATGAATGTGAAATTTTTTGTTTGTTATCTAAACAAAGTATATTACAACATAGGAAGAAATATAGATTTTTACATATAGGACTTGTATAGGTTGCTGTTAAACCAATGTTTCATTTCGGATTAGATATACCYATACTGATTATGCTTTGATACCAATTCTAACACCAGGATCGGTTTTAGAAAATTTCCATCTATTCAAATTACTTAGGAGGTACGTGGATATCTGGTAAATCAGCAACAGAGGTTCTACAAAGAGAACTTGAGACCGAAATACCTTGCTAAATAACTGTAGTAAGAATATAATAAAACTATTTGAGAGATCAGAGAAATCATCTTACGTTGAGAGATGCAAAGAGTTGTTCAAATTGGCTAAGGGTTCAGGCCTTGCCTTTCGTCATTTCATTCATTCAATTTATAGAYGTTCGAAAGAACTACATTCAGAGATTCATAATGTAAAAGTACAATAATTGATCTAATAGATAAGATTGAATAATCTTTTGTCTTTTCAGTCTTTTGTCACGTCTTCTTTATTCACATGTTCTTCAGGCTTTATGTCACTTCTRTCTGCCRTTTGCTTTGTTCAATCTCTTCTGTTCACATGGCTCTATATAATCTTCAACTTTAATATCTTGTCAGCTTCCAAAAGTATGATGGTGGAGTCTGAGCCAGCTGTCCACCGAAAGGATCAAAATCTTCTATTGAGGAGTGCTTTGGTGAGTCATCTTCTTTGACTAGGTCAGCATACATCTTCTCTAGATTCTTTTTCATCTTGTCTAATTCCTTTTTCTTTTCCTTTTTACTCTTCTGACTAGATGTAGACTTGGCTGAGCTTTTTTGTTCATTTCTTTTGGTCTCATCAAATTGCACCCACCATTTGATTCTCACAGTTCTTGATAAAACTGTCTGTCCATAATGATCAGTGCTTTCGAAATATTGCCAAATCATTATCCATGAAAATTTAGTCATAAAAAAGAAAGTCATCTGTTTCTCTAAAGTAGAGGTAAACTTGGAAGGCATTTTCATAAAGGATTCATATTTGTTGTAAATTTCAAGAAGTAGAATTTGTAGAGAAATCCCAAATCGTTCCCACCATGTGTAGAACCATCTGGGCGTTGGATTAGGAATATCTATTTTGATCTGAAAAAAGCAGGAGTGAGTATAAGGTCTAATCAATAAGAAATTTGTCCATGCTTGAATATAATCAAAATAATTGAAAGTGGAAGGCTTAAGGTTCAAAGATGAAGGAAAGGCTATTGGTGTTGTCAGATCAGTAGTTTTCCATGTCTTAGAAGATAATATCTGCATAATTATGACTTTTGAGTAAGCCAAGCGTTTACATCCAGGCTTCTCTCATTCTAAAACTAGTACTACATGATCAATAAGTAATATTAAATGTTTTAAGTGTGGAAAAACAAGACATACATCTAAGAATTATACTTTAAAAGATAAAGTAAATAATTTAGAATTAGATGAAAATATTAAACAACAACTTTTGGAAATAATAGAAAAAGAAGAAACTGATGATGATTTAATTAGTTCAGAGGAATTAGAAGACAGTGATCAAATATATGAAATATTTTATACTTCTACAGATAGTGAATCAAGTGATGATTGTATAAATAACATAGAAATTTGTTATCCAAGCATGAATGTTATTTCTTCATCAGATAAAAAATTCTTTTTAGAATTAATAGATAAGATAGAAGACAGAGATATTAAAACAGAATATTTATTAAAATTAAAAGATTTAATTATTACTAATGTATATAAACAGGAAATTAAACCCTTTAATTTTAATGAAATTACTTCTAGATTTAAAACAAAAGGTAAAATTACTATATCTGACTCACAACATGAAATAAATGAATTAAAAGGAGAATTAAGAGAATTACAATTTCAAGTGGGAATTTTAACAAATATGGCAAAAGAAGATAAAGCAAAACAAAAAATTATAGAAGAAGAAAATTCTATAGAAACAACAAAAATATTTAATAAAGATTATATTTCTTTAATATATGAAGTAAATTATCAAAGATGGTACATATATATATATATATAAGAATTAGGAATAAATTTGTTTTAGATACAATAGCGTTATTAGATAGTAGTGCTGATCAACATTGTATACAAGAAGGATTAATTTCGACTAAATATTTTGAAAAAACTAAAGAATGATTAAATTCTGCAAGTAGATGTAAGTTAATAGTAAATTATAAATTATCTAATGCAATGATTTGTAATAATCAGATATGTTTTAAAAATACCTTTATTCTAGTTAAAATTCTTACACAAAGTATTATATTAGGTACACCTTTTCTTACTCAGGTTTACCCCTTTACAGTAGATAAAGAAGGAGTGCATACTAAGATTTTAGATGAAGATATTACTTTAGATTTGTAACTTCTCCTAGTACTAGAGAAATAAATAATTTAAAAGATTCCACAATAAGTAAAAGAATTAATTCAATAACTAAACATATAAATTACTTGCAAGAAGAAGTTAAACTAGAAAAGATAAAACAATTATTAGAAAGTGAAAAGTTTAAAAAACAAATAAAAGATTTTGAAGAATTATTAAATAAAGAAGTTTGTTCAGATTTACCAAACGGCGGA
The DNA here is from genome assembly GCA_001752375.1 of Rhazya stricta. Taxonomy (NCBI): domain Eukaryota; kingdom Viridiplantae; phylum Streptophyta; class Magnoliopsida; order Gentianales; family Apocynaceae; genus Rhazya; species Rhazya stricta. The sequence continues at coordinate 30,608 of MEJB01000131.1, read as the reverse complement.
ATTCTCAAACAGAGATTACCAGACTCTACTACAGAATAGTTGGTAAGATATTATTCAGGTATATGGATTTCATCTCAAAAGAATTATTCTACAATTAAAAAGGAAATTTTATCTATAGTTTTATGTATTTCTACATTTCAAGATGATTTAATAAATAGAAAATTTTTATTAAGGATTGATTGTAAAGCTACTAAAGATATTTTAGAAAAAGATGTTAAAAATCTTGTTTCTAAACAGATCTTTGCAAGATGGCAGGCTATTCTTTCTTCTTTCGATTTTGATATTGAATATATTAAAGGACCTAATAATTCTCTTCCTGATTATCTAACCAGAGAGTTTTTATAGGACAAACATGAGTCAACCTAGACCGTGAGCCCAAGCACCTTCTCCCTCCTACAGAACAGATATTTAGCCTTAACAGATTCCCTTTCTCCTATCCAAACAAGATTTGTAAAYAGAACCCCTTCTACTGAACAGACACCTCTTTCTACCTATAAAGAAGCCATACATAGTCATTTAGTTGAATTCCCAGCATTGCCCTTTACATCCACTACTACAAYAGCACAACTAGTAAAACTTGGTGAATGGAAAGAGAAACCTCCTGTTCAAATCATTGCTTTAGAAGAAGAACATGAGGAKTTGGGATTTAAAGAGATATTTTCAAAATACTTCTAGACTGATTTTCATTATATATCTACCAATCCTATGAAAACTAAAGATTGGTATGAAGCTATTTTGATTTATATGAAGTCAATAGAAGTCCAACATGCTATGCAACCAGATCGTGAGAAGCCTAGTTGTGAAAGATTGGCATATTCTAAGGTCAGGATACTATAGATTTTACCTGCAAAGAATTGGAAGACTTTAGACTTAACCACTCCAATAGCATTTCCTGCAAATTTGAACATGAAGCCATCTACATTCAATTATTTTGATTATATTCATGCGGGGACTAACTTTATGCCGCTTAGACCCTATATGCATTCATGGTTCATACAGATTAAAACAGATGTCCCAAATCCTATGCCAAAGTGGTTCTACACTTGGTGGGAACGGTTCGGGATTGATCCACAGATTCTACCTTCTGAGATATACAACAGATGTGCATCCTTTATGAATACTTCATCAAGATTTAATTCTACAATTGAAAAACAGATTACATTTTTCTTCATGACTAAGTTTCCATGGATACTAGTTTGGCAGTATTCCAAGGGAATAGATTATCATGGACAGACTGCTTTAGTCAGTTGTAAAGACAAAATGGTGGGTCCAATTTGATGAAAAGAAAAGAAATGAACATAGCTCTGCTAAATCAACATCAAGCCAGAAAAGCCGAGAAGAGAAAAAGAAAGAACTTGAAGAAATGAAAAAGAATTTGGAAAAAATGTATGGAGACTTGATTAAAGAAAAAGATTCTCCAATATATTCTGCCACTGATTATTTCGATCCCTTTGGTAGGCCTCTTGAGCAGACACCACCATTTTGAAGAGACACAAAGCTGAGATAAGAGCATGTGAACTGAGCAGACAAAAGCTGAACTGAAGATAAGATTCCACCGCATCTCTGAAAAGATGAAATTGAAGTGACAGCACACTAAAAAAAGAATGACTAAAGACTAGAACCGATAAGAATCTTTTGTAATAATTGCTCTGAATTATTGATCTGAATTATTGTAAACAGTACCTTTGTAAACTCTTATATAAAGGAATGAAATGAAATGAGAGAGGCAGGACTTAAAAGACTGAAACTCTTCTCTTTGAACAATCCTCTGTAAGCCAATGTCTTTCTTCTCTGAACTTTCTTATATTTTAAAGAATACTGCTATCTACAATAGTATCTGTTTAGAAATAGTTCTTGGTTTCGAATTGGTATCAGAGCCAAGTTTCTAAACAGATTTGCCAATGCAAATTTTAACAAGGTATATAGGCCTCAAGTTCTCTTTGAAGAACCTCTGTTGCTGGTTTACTTGATATCCACGTACCTGCTAAAATTCTGAGTTTTTCAGAAAAATTTACTATTTTTTGAAAACATATCTATTTCTCTAAACATATTTCATACTGTAAAAATTTGTTGGAGTCGATAAAGTCTTTGAAAATGATAAAGTGAGGCCGTTGGTCAGCCAAAAAGAGGTGGTCCCGGCAGTAAGACGTGGTCCTGGTAGGGCATCTAAGAAACTCTTAAGATTTTTGGTAAGTTATTACATATAAAATGTTGTCTAAAGTTTTAGATTTGTTTAAAGGAAAATCAGTAGATAATTCTGAAATCAATTCAGAAACTRAAAGAATAGAAGAAAGTTCTGAAGTTAATATAGTAGAGTTAAACACAGCTAAAATTGAACAAGATTTGCATAATTGGAATATTCCTAGAATTAATGTTTCCACTTTTTATCAAAAGGTTCRTTTGATATTTTTGCTGATTATGCTATAAAGACTTCTGAATATACATTTTCAACAGTTACAAAGATTTTTAGGATGTTTAAATTATGTTTCTAATTTTATAAAAAATTTAAGAATAATAGTAGAGCCTTTATATCAAAGACTTCGAAAAAATGCACCTCCTTGGACAGAAGAACACACAAATGTAGTTAAAAAGATTAAACATATAATTATGTCTTTGCCTTGTTTGGGTATCCCGCATCCGGATACTCTCATGGTAGTTGAAACTGATGCCTCAGAGCTAGGCTACGGCAGTATTCTTAAACAGAGATTGCCAAACTCTACTACAGAACAGTTGGTAAGATATTATTTAGGTATTTGGATTTCATCTCAAAAGAATTATTCTACAATTAAAAAAGAAATTTTATCTATAGTTTTATGTGTATCAAAGTTTCAAGATGATTTGATAAATAGAAAATTTATATTAAGGATTGATTGTAAAGCTGCAAATGATGTTTTAGAAAAAGATGTTAAAAATCTTGTTTCTAAACAGATCTTTGCAAGATGGCAGGTTATTCTTTCTTTTTTTGATTTCGATATTGAGTATATTAAAGGATCTAATAATTCTCTTCCTGATTATCTAACTAGATAATTTTTACAGGATAATCATGAGCCAATCTAGACCAAGAGAGCTAGAGCACCCACTCCTCCTTTACAGAATCGTTATTTAGCCTTAACTAATCCACCTTCTCCTATTCAGACCAGATTTGTCAACAGAACTCTTTCTCTTAATCAAACACCTCCATCAAATTTTAAAGATGCTTTAAATAGTCGATTAGCTGAATTCCCTTCACTACTCTCAACATTATCTCCTACTACAGAAACTCAAGTTAAGCCTGGYGAATGGTATGAAAATCCACCTGTACAAATTATAACACTTGAAGAAAAACATGAAGAACTTGGATTTAAAGAGATTTTTTCAAGATATTTCTAGACTGATTTCAATTATTTAGCTACTAATCCGATGAAAACTAAAGATTGGTATGAGGCTATATTGATTTTCACAAAATCTATTGAAGTTCAACATGCGATACAGCCAGATAGAGACAAGCCTGGATGTGAAAGGCTTGCTTATTCAAAGATTAGGATTTTGCAGATATTATCTTCAAAAACATGGAAGACCTCTGATCTGACTACTCCAATAGCATTTCCTACAGCATTGAACATGAAACCATCCACATTTAATTACTTTGATTATATCCATGCATGGACTAACTTTTTATTGGTTAGGTCATATACACATTCATGGTTTCTACAGGTTAAGACAGATGTTCCGACCCTATTCCAAGATGGTTCTATACTTGGTAGGAAATGTTTGGAATAGATCCACAGATTCTACCTCCAAAGTTATACAGTAGATATGAATCTTTCATGAAGATGCCTTCAAAGTTCAGTTCTACAATAGAAAAATAGATTACTTTTTTTCTTTATGATGAAGTTTCCTTGTATRCTAGTATGGTATCTATTTAGAAATAGACCCTGGGTTCCTACAAATGGTATCAAAGCATTCCGTAAATCAGAACAAACTTCTTTATGAAGTAAATCTTCAAAATCTTTTATTTGTTGTTTAATCTTATCAGTTTCTAATAATTGTTTTGTTTTTTCTATTTTAACTTCTTCTTGTAAATAAAATATTTGTTTACTTATAGAATCTATTCTTTTACTTATGGTAGAGTCTTTTAAATCACTTATTTCTTTTGTAGTTGGTAAAGTTACGAATTTAAATGTAMTATCTTCTCCTAATACTTTAGTATGGACTCCTAATTTATCGATTGTAAAAGGATAAATTTGTGTAAGGAAAGGGGTTCCTACKAACTAAGATAAATATATTTTTAAAATAAATCTGATTATTACATATCATAGCATTAGATAATTTATAATTAACTATCAGTTTAAAACCACTAGTAGAATTTAAAGTTTCTTTAGTCTTTTCAAAATACTTGGTAGGAATTAATCCTTTTTTAATGCAATTCTGATCAGCTCTACTATCTAATAATGCTATTGTGTCTAATACAAATTCTTTCTTAATTTTTATATATATATGAATATACCATCTTTGATAGTTAATTTCATTAATTAATGAAATATAATCAGGATTAGGTGTTTCCACTAGTAAAGGATTTGCTTCTTCTACAACTTCTTCTATTATTTGTTTACCTTTATTATTCTTTTCTATATTTGTTAGTATTCCTACTTGTAGTTTTAATTCTTTCATTTCTTGTTTAAGTTCATTAATTTCATATTGTAAATCAGATACTGTAATTTTATTTTTTTGTTTAAATCTTGATGTAATTTCATTAAAACTAAATGGTTTAATTTCTTGTTTATGTACATCTGTGATAATTAAATCCTTTAATTTTAATAAGTATTATGTTTTAATATCTTTTTCATCATACCATTTTTCTCTTATATCCTCTCTCTCTCGTGGGGAAAAATTTGTAAAAAACCAATCTTTTTTTTCATTTTTTCTTGGATCATAAAACCATTTTCTTAATAAATCTTTATTAATTTGCCAATTATTACTAATAATCATATTTAATGAGGGTGGTATGTCAGGTGCCATCTGACTTGCTGTAAGACTAAAATCTGATGTAGATTCTCGCATACTTTGTTTAAAAGATAAATCGTTAAGGGAATAAATCTATCAAAATCTACACTATGAATTTTTTCTTACTAGATATGTAGAACCAGAATCTGTCCACGTTTTTGAACAACAACACCTCCATCTAGGTTTAAAAGCCTTCTATTCTATCTCTTTTTTCATTTTCTTGGATCATAAATCCATTTTCTTAAAATCTTTATTAATTTGCCATTAATGTACTAATAATCATATTATGAGGGTGGTATGTCAGGTCCATCTGACTGCTGTAAAAACTAAATCTGATGTAGATTTCTCGATACTTGGATCTAGAGAAATAAAAATTTTAAATCGATTGACGGAAATAAATCTATCAAATCATACTATGTAATTTTGTCTTACTAGATTATAGTAAACAGAACTACAACTTGTTTGAAGAACACACCTCCATCTAGTTTTAAGAAGCCGTTCATTCTCGTTTAGGCTTGAATCCCTGCTTTACCTTTCACTCATCTACCCCAATATCTTACTAACAAGGTAATAAAACTAGGTGACTGGTTTCTGAGAAAACCCTTCATAGATAATAACATTAGAGTATGATCATGAAGAGCTGAATTTTAAGATTTTCTCTATTTATCTTTACGTAGATTTTTCAATTATATCACAATAATCCTGTTAAAGACGAAAAGAATGGTATGAATCCATTCCTTATTCTTCACAACCATCGAGGACTCACTGCAATGCAACCAGATAAAGAAACCTGTTTGCGAGAGATTAGCTATTCAGAAGTATGGATAACTAACAAATCACCCCTAAACATGGAAACGTCTCCCCTTTACTTACATTTCTTTCAACTCTGTTGAGGGAGCACTAAATTTGTAACGCCCTAGGAACTATTTCTATACAGTGCAAAAGTGCAATAACATACTTGACTTGAGAAACAGAGGATTGGTTCAAAAGAAGAAGGTATCAGAACCTGCTCTGATTATTTCATGGGCCTTAAATAGCTAGTTTGTTTAGCACCTGGCTTTAGTACAATAATTTAAGACACTATTGATAGTACAATTATTTTGAAACAAAGTCTAGTGGTGGGGACAACTCGACATTTCTTGTTTTACTATCAGTCTTCAAAGTGAATAAAGTTGCTTTAGTCTCCATCAAACTCTCTTTTGTCAAGTCTTTGCTTTCTTTAGTCACATTTGTTCAGAATCTTCACTATTTCCTCACATGTCTTTATGAAAACATTGCTGATGTAGTTGAATCTTCAAAAGAACTCTGGTGGCATTTGAGACAATGGTCCACCAAAATGATCAAATTCTTCTGTTGTAGAGTTGTCAGGGCTATCTTCTTCTTTCATCAATTCTTTATACATCTGTTCAAGATTTTTCTCCATAGCATCGAGCTCTTTTTTCTTTTCTTCTTTGGCTTTAGCTCATGAGGTTGAGGCCTTTGAAGAATCTTTCTTTTGCTGTTCACTTCTTTTGGCTTCATCAAACTGAATCCACCATTTTATGCGTACTGTCCTGGCTAAATTCTAATGTCCATAATAATCAGTTGATTTACTAAACTRCCAAACCAAAATCCAAGGAAATTTCATTCTAAAGAAGAATGACATATGTTTCTCTTGAAATGATAARGTCTTTGAAGGCATCTTCATAAAAGTAGAATATCTGTCTAAAAATTCTTGTGGTAAAATTTCTGGAGTAATCCCAAATTTATCCCACCAAGAATAAAACCATCTAGGAATCGGATCAGGTGAATCAGTCTTTATCTGGATAAATCAAGAATAAGTATAGGGTCTGATGTAAAGGAAGTTTTCCCATGCATGTATGTAATCATAATAAGTGAATGTAGGAGCTTTCATGTTCAAAGAAGTAGGGAATGAAATTGGTGTAATCAGTGAAGAGGCTTTCCAGTGTTTAGGAGAAAGTATCTGTAGTATTTGAAATTTGGAATAAGCTAATCTTTCACAACCAGGCTTTTCGCGATCTGGTTGAACTTTGGAATAAGCTAATCTTTCACAACCAGGCTTCTCGCGATCTGGTTGCATGGCATGCTGTGTCTTGATAGAATCTGTGTAAAGCAGGATGGACTCATACCAAACATTAGTCTTCATAGGATTATTTGAAATAAAGTAGAAATCTGTTAAGAAGTATTTAGTAAATAAATCTTTAAAGCTCAATTCTTCAAATTCTTCTTCAATAGTAATAATCTGAAAAGGACTCTTTTCAAACCATTCTCCAACTTTCATCTGTCCTGTTGATGGGGAAGGTATTTGTAGAAGTGCAGGAAATTCAGCTAACTGTGTAGTAATGGCTTCTTTATAATTTGAGGGTGAAGGAGTATTTGGGTTAAATATAGATGAAGTTCTGTTTACAAATCCAGTTTGACTGGCTGATATAGGAGATCCAAGTATCTAAAATCTGTTAGAAGGTGCTGTTGAARGGGTTCTTTGTCTACGAGTAGAAGTAGGATTACGGCTCATGATGATCCTGTAGAAATTCTCTCGTTAGATAATCTGGTAATGAATTATTTTTTCCTTTAATAAATTCTATATCAAAATCAAATGCAGATAAAATAACTTGCCATCTAGCAAAAATTTGTTTAGAAACTAAAATTTTAACATTTTTTTCCAAATCATCTTTGGCAATTTTACAATCAATTCGTAATAAGAATTTCTWATTAATTAAATCATCTTGAAATTTAGTAATACATAATACTATAGATAAAATTTCTTTTTTAATAGTAGAATAGTTTTTCTGTGCAGAAATCCAAATACCTGAGTGGTATTTTACCAACTGTTCAGTAGTAGAATCAGGTAATCTCTGTTTTAAGATACCTCCGTAACCAAGCTCCGAGGCATCCATTTCAACCACCATCAGTGCATCCGGGTGTGATATCCCAAGGCATGGCAAACTCTTAATTAATTCTTTAATCTTTTTAACAGTATTAGTTGGTTTATCAGTTCAAGGTGTAGTATTTTTTCTTAATCTTTTATATAATGGCTCTGCTATTATTCTTAAATTTTTTATAAAATCAGAAACATAATTTAGACAACCTAAAAATCTTTGATGTTGCTGTTTATCTTTTATTTCATCAGGAAACTTATCTCCAAAACTAATTGCTCTACAAATTGGTTTATAAGTTCCTTAACTTAATTCACATCCTAAAAATCTATATGTAGTCTAAAATAATTTCAATTTAGATGCAGATAATACTAATCCATTTCGTTTTATAGTTTTAAAGAATATATGCAGATGCTTAAAATGCCGTTCAATCGGCTTAGAAAAGACTAACGCATCATCAATATAGACAATACAGAAATCAATATAAGAGGTAAAGATCTCATTCATCATATTTTGAAATTCTGAAGGAGCATTTTTTAATCCAAAGGGCATTACATTCCATTCGTAATGTCCAAAGGGTACTGTGAAGGTAGTCTTATATCTATCCTGTTCAGCTATCTGAATTTGCCAAAGTCCAGATTTTAAATCAAATTTACGGTATAAATTAGAACCATAAGTTCTTTTAAGTAAATCTCTTTTATTAGGTATTGGATACCTAATCCATTGTAATGCTTTGTTTAATGGTTTATAATTAATAATGAGTCGAGGGGCTCCACACTCCTTTTCTGCTGCATTATTTGCATAAAATGCTGCACAACTCCAGGTGACTTGGAAGACCTAATTAAATTTTTATCTAATAAAGTTTGTATTCCTTTTTTACAATATTCTAATAATTCAGAGTTCATCTGAATTGGTCTAGCCTTAGTCGGTATATATTTATCAGTAAATCCTTTTTCATAAGGTAAACTAACTATATGCTTTTTACGTTCCCAAAACGCATTTGGCAAATCAGAACAAACTTTTTTTATTAATAAGTCTTCAAAAACTTTTGTCTGGTTTTTAACTTTGTCTGTTTCTAATAATTGTTTTATTTTTTATTTTAATTTCTTCCTGAAGATAAGATATTTGTTTTCCGATACTATTGATTCTTTTACTAATAGTAGAGTCTTTTAAATCATTAATTTCTTTAGTAGTTGATGCAGTTACAAATTTAAATATTATATCTTCATCCAAAATTCTAGTATGAACACCATCTATGTCTACGGTGAATGGATAAATCTGAGTAAGGAAAGGAGTTCCTAAAATAATACTCTGAGTTAAATTTTTTACTAAAATAAAAGTATTCTTAAAACAAATTTGATTATTACAAATTAAAGCATTAGATAGTTTATAATTAACTATCAGTTTAGATCCACTAGCAGAATTTAAACCTTCTTTCTTCTTTTCAAAATATCTAGTGGGTATTAAACCTTCCTGAATACAATTCTAATCAGCACCACTATCTAATAATGCTATTGTATAGTACAAATTCATTTTTAATTTATATATATATATACCATCTTTGATAATTAACTTAAGAAATTAAAGAAATATAACTGGTATTAAATATTTCTGTCTTTTTTTCAAAATTTTCTCTAATAGGAGCTTCTTCTTCTACTATCTTTTGTTTACTTTTATCTTCTTTTGCCATGTTTGTYAAAATTTCAACTTGAAACTGTAATTCTCTTAATTCTCCTTTTAAAATATTTATTGCTTGCTATAAATCTGATATTGTAATTCTATTACTTTCTTGTTTAAACCTAGAAGTAATTTCATTAAAGTTAAATGGTCTAATTTCATGTTTATGAACATCTGTAATTATTAAGTCTTTTAATTTTAATAACTATTCTTTCTTAATATCACTRTCTTGAATTTTATCTATTAATTCTAAGAAAAACTTACTTATCTGAGGATGAAATAACATTAATACTAGGATAACAGTATCCAATAGTATTTGCGCAATCATCCTCCGATTCACTATCAGAAATACTATCAGTAATTCATTTATCTGATAATCATCTTCTAATTCAGAAGAACTRACAATATCATTGTCAGTTTCTTCTTGATCTAACAATTTTAATATTTGTTTCTTAACATTTTCGTCTAATTCTAAGTTATTAATTTTTTCTTTTATCTTACAATTTTTTGCAGTATGTCCTGTTTTACCACATTTCCAACATTTAATATTACTTAAAGATCCTATTCTAGAACTACTCCGTTCAGAATATTTAGAAGAACTTTTCTTAGTTAAACTACTCTTACTTTTAGAAAATGTTTCTCTTGAAGGTAATCTATATCTAGATTTTTTATATTCTTTATCTATTTTAAATTTCTTTTTAACTCTGTTTGAAGGAGCGCTAATGTTTTCTGTAGCAATTGCGAACTGATCGTAGAATCCACCTAATTCTTTAGATAGAATACTATTTTCATGTTGTACTCTATTAGCTACTTTAATATCATTACATAAGCTTAATCCTGTGTTGTTTACATAATTAATCAAATCTCCATAAGTTAAGCTAGCATAGGGTATATCCCCATTATTAGCTTCTCTAATCTTTGTTCTAACTTTCGCTGCAAATAACTTAGGTAATCCAGCTAAAAATCTCTCTTTCCAGAATATGGAATAAGCATCATGTCTAATCATCAATTTATTCAAAAACATATCTTTATACCATCTAAAGTCATGTAATCTGGGACATCTAAGATTAATTAAGATTTCAGAACTTCTCAAGATTTCCTAAGAAAATGTTTACAAATAGCATATAATAAAGTATTCGTAGCATCTGGTATAGTTGTATAGGCAGTAGCTATCTGTCCAGGCTGAGATGTACTCTCATGTGCATTAGTTATTACTTGTTTAGTTGCTGTTGTAATACTTTGTCTTTCTGTTTCAGTTAACATTTCCTACCAACCACGAAGGGTACCTATAAATCCTGAAACTATCATTTCAGCTACTTCTATGTCACCTTTTCCGACAGATTTATAAGCTAAAATTGCTATTCCCATTTCATTTAATAATATATATATTTGATGTTCTGATAAACCATCTAAATTCCAATCATATAAAGTTTCTGGATTATAATTAAATTGTCCTCTTACTTCTTCAAACTGAGTATTTGGGAATGAAGGTCTAGAATAATAATTTCTTGTTTTACTATACGTTCTACCCATTGTATATTTTTTATTACTTCCCTTTAACTTATTTATACTTAATTCATTTATCTCATTTTCAGATTGACTTTCTTCTTTTCTTTTAAATTATTAATATTTTTTCCCTTATCTAAATTTAAACTTTCTAATTTTTTAGTTATC
>MEJB01000131.1:7873-19383 GCA_001752375.1 Rhazya stricta | reverse complement strand
CTTTTAATAATAAATTATCATTTTTTAGTGTAAATTTTTGAGAATTATCTAACTTAAATAGAGGCTGTTCAGGGTTAATCTTCTAAGGCGATCTACTAAGTGAAGGACTTTCTAATTTAGTTACTTGTTCAGACAGACTATGTTATTTCTGATTAGTATAATTATTCTGTTGATAAATTTTATCTATATCCTTTAACGTAGACTGAGAGTCTTCTTTTTTGTTTTTAGGAATTGTCTTAAATGGACTTGCTATTATTGTATTACCATCAACATTTAATGCTATTTCGGCTAAAGGAGGGTYAGCTGAACTAATTATCTGTGCAGACGTAGTGTTCCAATTCTGTAACATATTTATTTCATTATTATTATGTAATTTCCATTGTTCTTGGTTTTTTTAAATATCTGTCAAGCCAACTAAAAAATTCTAAGTGAATATAAAGTCTATTCATTTCATCATACCAAGCAGTTCTAATATCATCCCTTTCCCGAGGGGAAAAAGATTTAAAAAGCCATTCTCTTTTACTAGTTTTATCTTCAGTATAAAACTATTTTCTTAATAAATCTTTATTAATCTGCCAACTATCACTAATTATCATATTTAATGCATGTGGTAAGTCAGGTGCCATCTGACTTGCAGTCGGACTATAATCAATGGAGTCCATTGCTTCCGAAGTAAATAGTAAATAGAAAACTATATAGGTTCAAAACTTAATCTTTGCATAATATGTCAGGATTACGTCCTATACACGGCTAAAGGAGGGTCAGCTGAACTAATTATCTTTCCAGACGTAGTGTTCCAATTCTGTAACATATTTACTTCATTTCAAACCATTCTCCAACTTTCATCTGTCCTGTTGATGGGGAAGGTATTTGTGGAAGTGCAGGAAATTCACTAACTGTGTAGTAATGGCTTCTTTATAATTTGAGGGTGAAGGAGTATTTTGGTTAAATAGCAGGTGGTAAGTCAAGTGCCATCTGACTTGCAGTCGGACTATAATCTACTGCAGATTCTCTTATACTTCGAGATCTAAACGAATATATCGGTTGAGGGATATTTCTATCGAAGTCTACACTATGTAATTTTRTTTTATCTTCCTCTTGTATAGAAGAAGATGTTTCTCCTATAAATCTACTATTAAATTTTCTTTTAGAAAAGTTTAGTGATACTGATCCATTACTAAAAATCTTTTTCCCCCCGGGAAAAGGATGATATTAGAACCGGTCATTGAGCCCACACAAAAAAATGCAATCCCACAAACACTGGTAAATAAATCTCAATCAAAAGTACAAGAAAAATTACTGATACACAATGATCATTTTTCATAATATTTTTTCAGATTGGACAACAAACTCGAATGAATTTTATTAAATCCAAAAAGCTTTGAGTGGAAAGTGCTTTTATATTTTGATCACCACAAATATAATTTTTTGGAATCCATTTCGTTTTAGCCATTTCTTCCCTCTAGATGAAGTAGATACAATTTTTGATTCAAATGAACATCATATGCACATAAAACCGCAGCTTAAAACATTTTGGCCTGATATACCCCTTTTACCACAAAAATGACAAGTAGGAATGAAGTTGGGTACCTTATAAGTTTCTTTTCCTTGTTGAATCTTTTTGTCTATAGTCATTGTAGCCGCACCAGGTTTTATGTGGTCACTCTGGAAGCCCGATGAGTAAGGCTTGATCAAATTTTGTGGTACTCATCTGGAATTTACTCATAATAGTACAACTATTAATAGTACAATAATTTAAGATCACTATTGATAGTACAATTATTTTGAAACAACGTCCGTTGGTCAGCCCGTGGAAATCCGATGGTCAGCCCGAGTGAGCTGGTCTCGGTGAGTGATCCCGGCAAGGCTTCACTAGAACTCTTAAGATCTCTGTAAGTAATTCTGAACATAGCTAAAATTGAACAAGATCTGCATAACTGGAATATACCTAAGGTAGATGTATCTACTTTTTATCAGAAAGGTTCATTTAAAATTCTTGTACAATATATAGGCCTCAAGGCTGTTACAGCTTTTGCTGTTAAAGCCCTCTGTTGCTGGTATTAACAGTTGTCCCTCCAGTCGGTTGGTTAATCCCAATTCTTCTGGTGTATAGGATGTAATCCTGACGTACTGTGCAAAGATTAAGTTTTGAACTTATACAGTTTTCTATTTAAACAGTGTTTATCTCTTTAAACATTATTTTACTATTTACTTYGGAATCAATGGAGTCCCTGTTGAAGATAACGTCCGTTGGTCAGCTCGTGGAAATCCGATGGTTAGCCCAAGTGAGGTGGTCCTTGTAGGTGGTCCCGGCAAGGCTTCACTAAAACTCTTAAGATCTCTGTAAGTAATTAGTTATAATGGTGTCTAAAGCTTTAAATCTGTTCAAAGGAAAATCAATAGTGATCACTTTTAATTCTAGTATTTTTAAAGAGATAAACACTGTTTAAATAGAAATCTGTATAGGTTCAAAACTTAATCCTTGCACAGTACGTCAGGATTACGTCCTATACACCAGAAGAATTGGGATTAACCAACCAACTGGAGGGATAACTATTAATACCAGCAACAGAGGGCTTTAACAGCAAAAGCTATAGCAGTCTTGAAGCCTATATACTGTACAAGACGAAGTCTATGGTAAACTGTTTAGAAAACTTGGCTCTGATACCATTTTTAACGCCCTAGGAACTATTTTCTAAATAGTGCAATAAGTGCAATAAACAGTTAACTTACTTGAGAGAAACATAGGTGATTGTTCAAAAGAAGAAGGTTATCAGGACCTGTCTTCTGAATTCATTTCATGGGCTTTAAATAACCTGTTTTACAACTATTGATAGTACAATAATTTAAGATCACTATTGATAGTACAATTATTTTGAAACAAAGTCTAGTGGGAGACAATCTTGACATTTCTTTTTATCTTCATCAGTCTTCACGTGAATAAAGTTGCTTTAGTCTCCATCAAACTCTCTTTTGTTAAGTCTTTGCTTTCTTTAGTCACATCTGTTCAGAATCTTCACTATTTCTTCACATGTCTTTATGAAAATATTGATGATGTAGTTGAATCTTCAAAAAAACTCTGGCGGCATTTGAGACAATGGTCCACTAAAAGGATCAAATTCTTCTATGGTAGAATTGTCAGGGCTATCTTCTTCTTTCATCAATTCTTTATACATCTGTTCAAGATTTTTCTTCATAGCATCGAGCTCTTTTTTCTTTTCTTCTTTGGCTTTCGCTGATGAGGTTGAGGCCTTTGAAGAATCTTTCTTTTGTTGTTCACTTCTTTTGGCTTCATCAAATTAAATCCACCATTTTATGCATACTGTCCTGGCTAAATTCTAATGTCCGTAATAATCAGTTGATTTACTAAACTGCCAAACCAAAATCCAAGGAAATTTCATTCTAAAGAAGAATGACATATGTTTCTCTTGAAATGATAAGGTCTTTGAAGGCATCTTCATAAAAGTAGAATATCTGTCTAAAAATTCTTGTGGTAAAATTTCTGGAGTAATCCCAAATTTATCCCACCAAGAATAAAACCATCTAGGAATCGGATCAGGTAAATCAGTCTTTATCTGGATAAATCAAGAATGAGTATAGGGTCTGATGTAAAGGAAGTTTTCCCATGCATGTATGTAATCATAGTATGTGAATATAGGATTTCATGTTCAAAGAAGTAGGGAATGAAATTAGTGTAGCTAGTGAAGAGGCTTTCTAGTGTTTAGGAGAAAGTATCTATAGTATTTGAACTTTGGAATAAGCTAATCTTTCACAACCAAGTTTCTCGCGATCTGGTTGCATGGCATGTTGTGTCTTGATAGAATCTGTGTAAAGTAGGATGGACTCATACCAATCATTAGTCTTCATAGGATTATTTGAAATAAAGTAGAAATCTGTTAAGATGTATTTAGTAAATAAATCTTTAAAGCTCAATTCTTCAAATTCTTCTTCAATAGTAATAATCTGAAAAGGACTCTTTTCAAACCATTCTCCAACTTTCATTTGTCCTGTTGATAGGTAAGGTATTTGTGGAAGTGCAGGAAATTCAGCTAACTGTGTAGTAATGGCTTCTTTATAATTTGAGGGTGAAGGAGTATTTGGGTTAAATATAGATGAAGATCTGTTTACAAATCTAGTTTGACTGGCTGGTATAGGAGATCCAAGTATCTAAAATCTCTTAGAAGGTGCTGTTGAAGGGGTTCTTTGTCTATGAGTAGAAGTAGGATTACGGCTCATGATGATCCTGTAGAAATTATCTCGTTAGATAATCTGGTAATGAATTATTTTTTCCTTTAATAAATTCTATATCAAATTCAAATGTAGATAAAATAGCTTGCCATCTAGGAAAAATTTGTTTAGAAACTAAATTTTTAACATCTTTTTCCAAAACATCTTTGGCAGCTTTACAATCAATTCGTAATAAGAATTTCTAATTAATTAAATCATCTTGAAATTTAGTAATACATAATACTATAGATAAAATTTCTTTTTTAATAGTAAAATAGTTTTTCTGTGCAGAAATCCAAATACCTGAGTGGTATCTTACCAACTGTTCAGTGGTAGAATCAGGTAATCTCTGTTTTAAGATACCTTCATAACCAAGCTCCGAGGCATCCTTTTCAACCACCATCAGTGCATCCGGGTGTGGTATCCCAAGGCATGGCAAACTCTTAATTAATTCTTTAATCTTTTTAACAGTATTAGCTTATTTATCAGTCCAAGATGTAGCATTTTTTCTTAATCTTTTATATAATGGCTCTGCTATTATTCTTAAATTTTTTATAAAATTAGAAACATAATTTACACAACCTAAAAAACTTTGAAGTTGCTGTTTATCTTTTATTTCATCAGGAAACTTATCTCCAAAGCTAATTGCTCTACAAATTGGTTTATAAGTTCCTGGASTTAATTCATATCCTAAAAATCTACATGTAGTCTGAAATAATTTCATTTTCAGATTGACTTTCTTCTTTTACTGTTAAATTATTAATATTTCTTCCCTTATCTAAATTTAAACTTTCTAATTTTTTAGTTATCTCTTTTAATAATAAATTATCATTTTTAGTGTGAATTTTTGAGAATTATCTAACTTAAATAAATGCTATTCAGGGTTTATTTTCTGATACTTCTCTTGTCGTTCCTCCAGAGAAATCTAGCACAATATTGTTTCTTTTGTTTTCTAAGTTCCTGTTGGTCTTTAAAATTATATCTCAAGGTAGTTACTCCAATAATTTTATTTTTATCTTCAATTTCTAATCTAGCTTCAATCTAATTATAAGAAAAAAATTATTATTTGTTTCATTATTAAGTAACTATACCTAATTATCTTTTAATTATTTCATCTATTATTTAAATAACTCTCTTTAATTTTTATTTACTAACTTGATTTACATAAAAATAATTTATATATTTTTTTGAAAAGTCATCATGAGATGGTTAATGGAGAATGAAATTGAGTAACATGATAGCATGAAATAGAGAATCAAGATGCTTCAATAGATATATGAAGAAAAGAAAGAAAAAAAAAAAGATAGTTCAATGGAGGACAATGAAATCGATTGAAGAAAAATAAATAAAAATATTGGAGGAGAATGAAATGAAGAAACATTAGTTTAGTGAGGAGGAGAGAGAATGAAAAAAGAGTAGTATTTGAAAAATAAAGAATGAAATGATATTATTTTCTTAAAAGGTATGAAAAGACATTTGAAGTGATATTGCATTGTTGATGTTTGGAAATTCAAATTCCAAATTTCAAGTTGAATTTCATTTCAAAATGATGGAAAATTAGTTATATAATTGGACATCAAAATTTTGTATGGAATGGCTAAAACATCTCCATTGAGACATACTATTTGTGTCTCTAATAAAGACAAAAGGCATTATTTTGAAATTACGTTTTCATCTTGAAAAATAAGATAATGAGATGAGCACCAGATAAAAATGAAGTGATAAAAGGGTGGTGGTCAAGAACACTCCAAGGTGGATTCAAACTCGACCACTCGGGAGAGTTTAGCAGAGCTACAAAGTGTAGATAATGAACTTTCGTCTTATATTGAGAAGTAGATGAATGGTAAATAAAGAATCTATTGATTAAGTTAATGGAGTTAATGGTCTGGTTGTATCAATTTGATTGTCAATCCACTCAACTTAAGCTCGAGTTAGACACATTATACTTACTTGTTCCATAGTATCAAAAGTCTACACTAGACCCAATATTTAAGATATCTCAAATATTAAAAACCAAATCAACATTCTTATTCTAATATATAAATCCAAATAATATTTCCACCCACCCTCTTTATATGACACTTCAAGGGAATAACATGATCTATAAAATAAATAAAAAATCRTAAATAAGAGGCAAATAAGAAATTACATGACTATATTTATGGAGGATTCCATATAATAGGTTAAAAGATTAAGTAAAAGGGTGAAATACGAAAAAGTTCATCCGTTGATTTTAAAATAAATATACGAGTGAGTATACTCCCTACTTGATTAGCACATGGTCAATATTAGGGATGGTTTTGTAATTTGCACCCTGCACCCAACATCTATAATTCATAATTCTATAATATGTTAAAATGTCACAATATATGAGAATCATTTTTTGGAAAAATTTATCTTATACCCTGTTTTAATATTTCCAATAATAACCTTACTTTGAGTATTGAAAGGACATAAGATACAATTTTAAATACATTGAAGTTGATTGAATTTAGCAAGGTTCAAAGTATTTTTATATGTTCAATATTTTTAAAATTATATGAATTAATTTAACGAATTACGTTTAAAGTATCTCATATTTTCAATATTTCTAAAATTCTATGAATTAATTTGATAAATTTAACTTCAAAGTATTTCATATGTTTAACATTTTCAAAATTCTACAGAAAAACTCAAATTTCCTCATCTAACTACTAATCAAATTGAAGCACAGATGTTCCGAACCCTATTCCAAGATGGTTCTATACTTGGTGGGAAATGTTTGGAATAGATCCACAGATTCTACCTCCAAAGTAATACAGTAGATATGAATCTTTCRTGAAGATGCCTTCAAAGCTCAGTTCTACAATAGCAAAACATATTACYTTTTTCTTTATGACGAAGTWTCCTTGTATATTAGTATGGCAGTATTCAAARTGTMCTGATCACTACGGACAAATTGCTTTAGCAAGAGTTGTAAAGACTAAGTGGTGGGTACAATTTRATSAAAAAAAGAGAAAYGAATAGAGCTCAGTCAAATCAACAATCAGTCAGAAGAGTCAAGAAGAGAAAAAGAAGGAATTAGAAGAAATGAAGAAAAATCTGGAAAAAATATATGCTGATCTGATTAAGGAAGATTCACCAAAACACTAATCAACTGAAACTTTGATCCATTCGGTGGACCCCTTGAACAGACACCTCGTCATTATTTTTAGACAGAACCATGTGAAGACTCATGTGATGACCTGACTACTCAGCTRAAAAGAAGATTCCTTTAAATAGAAGCATGTGAAGAAAGCTGAATAAAGACATATGAAAAAAAGAAAAGTTGATCGAAGATTCCCTTTGGATCGAAAAATGCTCCTTCAGAATTTCAGAATATGATGAATGATATATTTACTCCTTATACTGATTTTTGTATTGTTTATATTGATGATGTGCTTGTATTTTCTAAATCAATTGAACAACATTTTAAACATTTGCATATTTTTTATAAAACTATAAAAAGAAATGGATTAGTATTATCTGCTTCTAAAATGAAACTGTTTCAGATGACATGTAGATTCTTAGGACACGAATTAAGCCAAGGAACATATAAACCAATTTGTCCTGATGAAATTACAGATAAACAACAATTACAAAGATTTCTAGGATGCTTAAATTATGTATCTGACTTTATTAAAGATTTAAGAATTATAGTAGAACCTCTGTATAAAAGACTTAGAAAAATGCTCCCCCATGGACTAATGAACATACTCAGGTAGTTAAGAAAATTAAAGAATTAATTAAAAGTCTGCCTTGTCTTGGAATTCCTCATCCTRATGCCCTCATGGTGGTTGAGACGAATGCCTCGGATCTCGGCTATGGCGGTATCCTCAAGCAAAGATTACCAGATTCCTCTACGGAACAATTAGTAAGATATCATTCAGGTATTTGGCTTTCTGCACAGAAAAAATATTCTACTATTAAAAAAGAAATGCTTTCAATAGTATTATGTATTACAAAATTTTAAGATGATTTAATTAATAAAAWTTTTTTATTACGTATTGATTGCAAAGCTGCAAAAGATGTTTTAGAAAAAGATGTTAAAAATTTAGTTTCTAAACATATTTTCGCTCGATGGCAAGCAATTTTATCTGCTTTTGATTTTGATATAGAATACATTAAAGGTAAAAATAATTCATTGCCTGATTATCTAACTCGAGAATTTTTACAGGACAAACATGAGTAGACCACGAGCCCCTACTCCTATACAACAGAACCGTTTTCAAGCCCTTTCACAGACACCTCCAACTCCTCCAACTAGATTTGTAAACAGATCTGCCACTGCTCTTACACAAACTACACCACCAAGTAATTTTAAAGAAGCCCTGTTTATCAGATTAGCTAACTTCCCAGCTTTACCCTCACCATCAACCTCCAATACTACAGAACAAGTTAAACCTGGCGAATGGTTTGAAAAGACTCCTGCACTGATCATTACCTTAGAAGATGAACATGAAGAGTTATCTTTTAAGGAGATATTTTCAATTTATTTATTTACTGACTTTCACTATATTTCACTGAATCCAATGAAGACAAAAGAATGGTATGAAGCTATTCTTATTTATACAAAATCAATCGAGACTCAGCATGCAATGCAACAGGATAGAGAGAAGCCTGGCTGCGAACGCCTTGCTTATTCAAAAGTTCGTATACTCCAGATTTTAACACCAAAGACATGGAAGACGACAAGCTTTACTACAACAATTTCTTTTCCGGCTTCTTTGAATATGAAGCCTTCAACATTTACTTATTATGATTATATTGATGCTTGGGAGAATTTTTTATTGGTCAAACCATATACACATTCTTGGTTCATTCAACTGAAGACAGATTTACCAACTCCTATTCCCAGATGGTTTTACGACTGGTGGATTAAATATGGTATTACTGCTAATATCCTTCCAACAGAATTGATGACCAGATATCAAGCTTTTATGAAGATGCCCTCTAAGTTTGCTACAGATTTAGAAAAAGAAATGACTTTCTTTTTCTTAGTAAAGGTTCCTTGGATACTTGTYTGGCAATATACAAAGATACCTAACARTCTTGGACAGACAGCCTTAGCAAGAACAGTTCGCATTAAGTGGTGGACCCAATATGACGAARCAAAGAAGACTGAACAGAAGACCTCAAAAGGATCGACTTCTTCACAGAAAAGTAAAGCAGAAAAGATAAAAGAATTAGATGACATGAAGAAAAATTTGGAAACAATGTATCAAGACTTGGTCAAAAGTGATGACTCACCCAGACATTCTGAGACAGATGATTATGACCCTTATGGTGGACCACTTTCACAAGTGCCTCCTGAATTCTTCTAAAGTGATGTGATAAAAGATGAACAGAGAAGATGCTTTTGAGATAAGATCAAACAATCTTTACAACTGGCATGATAGACCGAAGATGCTCTGAAGACTGAATGGCCGACACAAAGTACAATAATAGAATACCTTTATTAAAGCTACTTTAGACTTTAATAAAATTATTGTACGATAGCAATTATTGTATTTCAACAGATCTCTTGTAAACATCTATATAAACATCTGAATGAAAAACAGAAGGTAGAACTTYACTACCTCTTTTGAATAATCCTCTGTGTTTTCTCTGTGAGTTCTCTCTCTCTACTCAACTGTTTAGAAAGTATTACCCCGATCCGAAATGGTATCAGAGCCAAGTTACTCAGTTTTGCTAAACAGTTTTACACAGACTTCGTCTTGTACAGTATATAGGCCTCAAGGTGATAACAGCTTTTGCTGTTAAAGACCCCTCTGTTGCTGGTATTAACAGTTGTCCCTCCAGTCGGTGGGTTAGTCCCCATACTTCTGGTGTATAGGACGTAATCCTGACGTACTGTGCATAGACTAAGTTCTGAATCTATACAGTATTTTTCGATTAAACATTATTTTCCACTTTAAACATTATTTTACTATTTTCTGACGGAATCAATGGAGATCTTGATGGAGATAACGTCCGTTGGCGAGCCCATGAAAATCCGACGGTCAGCCCAAGTGAGGTGGTCCCGATGGGTGCTCCCGGCAAGACTTCACTAGACCTCTAAGTATTCTGCAAGTAAATAGTTAAAATGATGTCTAAAGCGTTAAATTTATTTAAAGGAAAATCTGTACAGCATTCTGAACCTAGTATTGCACCTACATCAGGTTTACAAGATACAACTGAAGTAAATACTGTTGAGTTAAACATAGCTAAAATTGAACAAGACTTACATAACTGGAATATACCTAAGGTAGACATTTCTACATTTTATCAGAAATGTTCTTTTAAAATCTTTACTGATTATGCTATTAAAACATCTGAACATACATTCTCTATTAAAAATAATTGTGAAACTTTACAATTATTAAGTAAGGATAGTATTAAACATCATCGTAAAAAATATAGATTTTTACATATTGGATTAGTACAGATTGCTGTTAAACCAATGTTTAGACTTGGTTTAGATATTCCTATTTTGATTATATTACGTGATGCTAGACATACTAAATTTGAACATTCTTTGCTTGCTGTGTTAGAATCTAATATAGCAAACGGTCCAGTTTATAGTAATTGTTACCCAAATTTTACTGTTGATCTAACAGATAAAAATATATTAAAAACTTTAACAATTAATATACAGACTAAAAATTTATCTTTAGACAGATCTAAATCGATAGGATTGGTTTACCGAGTTTATTATAAAGTAATGAATACTTTAGCTCCGAGAGCTAAAATAGTTTCTAGAATTGGTGAATCTTTATTATTTGAATCTAATACTGAACATACAAATACATACATACCTAGATCTATACCTTGGAATGAGTTATTACAGAATGACTCAAACTGGAATCTTGAACAGATTCAAGATATTAGTCATAGACCCGCAAATAGAATTGAACCAGGACGATTATCTAATATAACAGAATTTAGTGATGGATCTGTTTCATTAAACTTTTCTAAAAGAAAGTTTAATAGCAGATTCTCTGGAGAAACATCTTCTCCTTTGACTGAAGAAGATAAAACAAAATTACATAGTGTAGATTTTGATAGAATAATTCCTCAACCACGATATTCTTTTCGATCTCAAAGTATGAGAGATTTAAGAGATACTACTCCAGTAGATTTTGGTCCGACTACAAGTCAGATGGCACCTGACTTACCACCTGCATTAAATATGATTATTAGTGATAATTGGCAATTAAATAAAGAATTATTATGAAAATAGTTTTATGCTGACGATAAAACGGTTAAAAGAGATTGTTTTTTTT
>MEJB01000265.1:63162-83110 GCA_001752375.1 Rhazya stricta | reverse complement strand
AGGTTCTTTTTCTTTTTCTTCCTACTGATTTGTTAAATTACGATAACGAAAAAGGTATATTTTGATTTGAAGCTAGTTCAGAAAAGTTGTAAATAGGTCATTGGAGGAAAAGTTACATCTTTACTCAAGTTTTGGCTAGGAAAATGCTGTTCACCAACTGGATTTGATGACAGATCTTCTTGCGACACCATCGGTGGATACCATATCTTGAGTATGCTTCTGCTTGCATTTTCTTATAAGTACATCATGTTTCTGAGTTCTTCTTAATTTGGATACCTGCAATTTGTACTCAGTAAGCAGTTCAATATTAATTAATTTCTATTTTTCTCTGTTTGGTTCAGGGTTGAAATTGAAAAGCCAAGCGATACCACACCAGCATGCACAAGAAACAACCTGCGTCTTTTGCACAAAAGTTTCCAAATGCAGATCCTTTCGCAATGCGATATCGAAAAGGTTAGTTGCCTTTGATGCCAAGACCCGCTTATAGCAAAAGAGGTTTAGCGAAAAACTGGCGACACATGAACAGAGGTAGTAAATCATATTGGTCAATAGAAAATTTAAGGAATTTATCAATAGATGATAAAAAATGAACRGGTGACACGTGATGCAAAACACTGGTTCCATATGTTGAAAACCAATAAAGCATTGAAAATAATTTTAACTTGGAAAATTGAATGGTCAATTAATGTGGTAAGTAGTTAGTAATAAATGATAAGGGTAAAATTTGAAAAAATAATGAATATCTTGTTGACTTTTTAAAATGACAAATAATTTTGAAAAAAATATTCTAARACAACYATGGAGTGGAGGTATTAAATCATAATATTGGGTAGTAAATTCGATRAATTAATCGATAGACAAATAAAAATRAACGAGCTACACGTCAAGCAAAAARTGGTGGCATATTTTAGAAATTTAACAATSGATAGTTCATATAATGTAAAYGAGACTCTGCAGAAAAAACCTATAAACGAATAGTTTAYACAATGTAGATGAGACTSTAGTAAGTGCATAAATCAAATTTGGAATTACATTATTAAATTAAGAAATCATTATTTTCTATTTTAATAATAGGAAGGAACTGTTGAGAATCTTAATTTATTTAGAAAAATAGATATATCGAATACTCATAACTCCTTAGATATTTTCAAAAAAAATAACCATATATATTAAATATATTCTTTTACGTGTCATGATGACACATCATTCAGACATAACTTTTCAAACTTATTGAAATTCTTCAGTCTCCTCAAATAGAACCTTTAGCTATCTTTAGCTTCTCTAATAAGGATTGTAGCTTATCTGAGCACCAAAGAAATTTTCGATCATCAATTCTCAGCAAAATCATCTATTTGATTCTCTGATTTGAAACCTCTGATAGAAAATCTGAGTTTCCAGACAACTCTATTTTCATCCAACATTATTCATTGATTTCATGCTGCTCATGTCATGCATGGATGGAATTAGTTCTAACATTGCCCAAAGAATCAGGGCATAGGAGATTCAGAATCATCTTCAGATTATTGCAAGGCGCTTTGCTGCTGAAGCAAAGAAGAAGCAAGCAACAGTTGGGAGAAGGCCCCTGATACTCATGATCAGAACCTAAAGATGGGAAAAAAGAGAAAATATGGCCCCGGAAACACAATGAACCAAGGGAGCAGCAATTTCGATAGAGTTGCTCCAACACCTGATCCGATCAACTTGGAGACAGCTGCTAAAAAGAAAATGAAATCAGGCCATGAGGAGGCAACGAACCAAGAGGGCAATAGTTCTCAGATGAAGAAGAAGAGAGGTGGATAGATGAAGCAAATTGGGATGACTTTTTGTTAATCTTGTCATCTTTTTTTCATAATCTTTTGTTATCAGATATTTCTTTAATGTAAATGTATAACTCCATAGGACCAAAGAACAGTTTGGAGGAAGCTGATTCTAAAATTGAAGTGAATAATAAAGTTCCTAGTGATACTTGTAAATAAGTAAGGACTAAGGCCGAGATCAGAAAAGATGGTGCGGRAAAGAATTGTTTTGAGTGCAAGAAGGGCAATAAGACATGAAAGAGAATGACATATTCACATACTTATCGAAAAGAGGATGGTAACTATTTGATTATATTGTTGTTACATTATGAAACATGATCGTTAATTGGTTTAAATGATTGATAAAATAATAAATTAGATGCAGTTCAATGAATCTAAATGGAACCTTTTAGTTTAGTCGCATAAACTCTCTATTTTACTAATAAACGTTAGATCAAACTCCGWTAAGAGAGAATTATGGCACAAAATATAAGTTTRAGTATGTATTTATTCTTCCTTGATGCACAAGGTTCATGTCTAGATGACCTTGACTATTACTCAATRTTGCTATAAATAGTTTATTTGCTTRACATATACTCACTTATTTTGGAATCGAACATCTATCCTCCATATGGTACAAAGACTTGACAGTCTTTAACTATATTCATTTTTTACCACTTTATCCTTACTGAATGTGTAGTCCGCTAAATATAAATAAGGTGGAAGTGTAAAATGTTTTTAAAAATATATTTCGGGGCAACCCACAAAAAATTATAAAAGTTTAATTTAGGATGAAAAAATAAATACATATATATATAATTTATTAAGAAAGTACAAAATCCACAAACTTGTTGTTCTATATCTGCACCCTAACCATAATTAGCTATATTTATTGCTTTTGACAAAAGTATCTTACTCTATGTATCATTTCATTATGTATCATTTTAGACACATCAGCTTTAATCTTTCAAAGGTTGAAGAGGTTGAGAAGCCAATCAAGTGGTCAAATCTATCACGCAGCCATTTGTCATGTCCGCAAAGGCAGTGTTTTTCAAAATAGTCTACTTGGACTGACAGATTATGTSATCCTTCTGGATCCACAAGTATCCAATGCAAAAGTTCTTCATAGAGACATAGGGTATTTAGAAAATGATGATGTTGTTCAGGCTCCAGGACAGAACAACATTGCTGAATTGAGTTCTCCTGCATAAAATAGAGGTAATTCTCTCTTTTAGCTTGTACAAATGTTTTTTTGAAATATAATTGTTAAAAGACCAGTAATCTTTTTAATAGATGATTGATGTATATGCTTGATAATGTAGTCTCATGAGAGACGATACAACTATCTATCCCATCAAGATAGATAATTAGAATAATTTAAATTTAAATTTTTAGTCTTAATGTACTCGAATATTAAATCCAATTTGTAGAATGGATACTAAGTTTTGCCTTTTAAATAAATGCAATCTTTCAAAATTCATATTCACAAAAGTCAATCTAAATGTATATGTCAGTATTATTCCYTTTCCTTCCAACTCCTTTAATCTAAACCTAGTGTTAAATGTTTTTATTTACATTTACATGAACAAAAAAYATRAACAAGTCRTATAAGAATATTTTCTATTTAAGTTGGCTGAAATGTAGGATTGCACATAATAGGCACCAAATTAGCACATGTGAAAAGTGAAGAAAAGTATGCGGCAAAGAGGAGGAAAGTGAATGGTTGACTAAGAGAAGGCAGGTTCATGTGAAAAACAATAAGGATTTCACTAGAGTTCTTGCTAATGACATACTAAAAGAAGAGGAAGTTTTATTGAAGCACCTAGCCAAGAAGAAGCTGAGCCATCACCATTAGTTGGACATTCTCTTCCTTCGAAATTTAGATTTGAAGATGAGTAACCAAAAGTAACTTGAGATAGTTTCTTGAATCTAGGCCAATTATAATTTCTCTTGCTAGCATGCTCCTTACTTGGGAAGAATTCAAAAATTCAAGAACAATTTGTGCAATCCAATTTTCTCGAGGAAAGAAAACAAAGTCCTTCTCAAACGTTTCACCATGAGTAGATATTCAGATAACAATAAAGTTCTATGGGTAAAACTTTTACTTAGACAAGTATTCTGGGGATAAGTTAAAATTTATGCAAGAAACTTGCTGGGGAGAAAGTGGGCCTAGATGAAAAGTCTCAAAATCTACAGAGAATATTGCTTCAATTGCCCAAGTTGGTAATTCTCGCTTAAGGGCACATCCTTCTCTACCCAAATAGTTACATTTGGAAGACTCTGGTAAAACATCAGATGAAGAGGAGGATTATTCTTTTAGAAACTCCTTTCCAGCACTTTGAAGAACTTTTCAACACTTTGCATTTGGTCAGATCAAGAATTATTGAAAAAGAAAAAGCATTTCTAGCATGGCTCCTTCAAGGCGTAAATATTCAAGAAAACAACAGGCAATAAGAAAAATTTCAATTAATCATTCAAATCTATCATGCAACCATTTATTCATGTCCACAAAGGTAGTATTTATCAAAAGAGTCTACTTGCATTTACAGATTGTGTGATCCTTGTAGATCCACAACCAATGCAAAAGTTCCTTCATAGAACATTAGAGGATTCAGAAATTATTTTCAAGCTTGGGTACAATGTCGCTTTGTTATCTGTACATCCATTCCTAATTGAACACTGCTGGTCATCTGCATATGAGAGTTCGAGAGTCAATGAAGAAATACCTAGAGAGTTGAGGTTTGGCTCTAATGTAGGAACCAAAACAAAATTCATCATGTCACTCATCCAATTCAGCAAACAATGAATGAGAAGGTATTTATATTTAGCCAGTACATGTATCCGTTGGAACTAATTAAGGACCAACTCAAAGCAAATTTAGATTGGCATGAATGAAAGGAAACCCTCCAGATGCAATGGGGACAAGAGCAATTTCAGAGGCAGGGCATTATCAATACATTTAATATTCCAAACAGTGAACCAAAGGTCCTATGTTTTGCAAGAAAATGCTGCTTCAAGGGAATAAGTTTACYTGGTGCTTCAAGGGTGGCTCTACTCAATGTTGTCTGGAATCCATCCAGGGAGAGGCAAGGTAATTCGAGCTTATAGGCTTGGTCAAAAGAGAGTTGTTTATAACTACCATCTGATAACATTTGGGACAAATGAGGGAGATAAGTATTGTGGACAACTGAAAAGAACTAGTTATGGAAACTCATATTTTCTTTTGCTTCTTAAGAAAATGATGAATCGAGATTTCCTACCGCAGCTTTTGAGAATGGGATCTTAGACAAGTTGGTTAATAATGTTGATTTGAAGGATCACATCAAAGCCAAGCAAGGCCAATCTAGTCGAAACCTTTGCTCTAGTATCTCCACCTTAGATTGCTAAAGCACTTCAGGTAATGTTTACAAGGTTGCAGCTTAACTTTTGGATGTTTTTCATTTTTCATATTTATTTGAAAATATTTAAAATATTGGCTTCATAGGGTCCAATAACAATAAGGGTCCTACTTCTGTCATTCCCCTCTCCCTTTCAGTTACACTACAATACCAAGAACTTTCATAGTTCTTTGAGTAAAGTTGCAAAATGAGGTTCCTCTCTNCAAAGAGGAGGAAAGTGAATGGTTGACTAAGAGAAGGCAGGTTCATGTGAAAAACAATAAGGATTTCACTAGAGTTCTTGCTAATGACATACTAAAAGAAGAGGAAGTTTTATTGAAGCACCTAGCCAAGAAGAAGCTGAGCCATCACCATTAGTTGGACATTCTCTTCCTTCGAAATTTAGATTTGAAGATGAGTAACCAAAAGTAACTTGAGATAGTTTCTTGAATCTAGGCCAATTATAATTTCTCTTGCTAGCATGCTCCTTACTTGGGAAGAATTCAAAAATTCAAGAACAATTTGTGCAATCCAATTTTCTCGAGGAAAGAAAACAAAGTCCTTCTCAAACGTTTCACCATGAGTAGATATTCAGATAACAATAAAGTTCTATGGGTAAAACTTTTACTTAGACAAGTATTCTGGGGATAAGTTAAAATTTATGCAAGAAACTTGCTGGGGAGAAAGTGGGCCTAGATGAAAAGTCTCAAAATCTACAGAGAATATTGCTTCAATTGCCCAAGTTGGTAATTCTCGCTTAAGGGCACATCCTTCTCTACCCAAATAGTTACATTTGGAAGACTCTGGTAAAACATCAGATGAAGAGGAGGATTATTCTTTTAGAAACTCCTTTCCAGCACTTTGAAGAACTTTTCAACACTTTGCATTTGGTCAGATCAAGAATTATTGAAAAAGAAAAAGCATTTCTAGCATGGCTCCTTCAAGGCGTAAATATTCAAGAAAACAACAGGCAATAAGAAAAATTTCAATTAATCATTCAAATCTATCATGCAACCATTTATTCATGTCCACAAAGGTAGTATTTATCAAAAGAGTCTACTTGCATTTACAGATTGTGTGATCCTTGTAGATCCACAACCAATGCAAAAGTTCCTTCATAGAACATTAGAGGATTCAGAAATTATTTTCAAGCTTGGGTACAATGTCGCTTTGTTATCTGTACATCCATTCCTAATTGAACACTGCTGGTCATCTGCATATGAGAGTTCGAGAGTCAATGAAGAAATACCTAGAGAGTTGAGGTTTGGCTCTAATGTAGGAACCAAAACAAAATTCATCATGTCACTCATCCAATTCAGCAAACAATGAATGAGAAGGTATTTATATTTAGCCAGTACATGTATCCGTTGGAACTAATTAAGGACCAACTCAAAGCAAATTTAGATTGGCATGAATGAAAGGAAACCCTCCAGATGCAATGGGGACAAGAGCAATTTCAGAGGCAGGGCATTATCAATACATTTAATATTCCAAACAGTGAACCAAAGGTCCTATGTTTTGCAAGAAAATGCTGCTTCAAGGGAATAAGTTTACCTGGTGCTTCAAGGGTGGCTCTACTCAATGTTGTCTGGAATCCATCTGGGGAGAGGCAAGGTAATTCGAGCTTATAGGCTTGGTCAAAAGAGAGTTGTTTATAACTACCATCTGATAACATTTGGGACAAATGAGGGAGATAAGTATTGTGGACAACTGAAAAGAACTAGTTATGGAAACTCATATTTTCTTTTGCTTCTTAAGAAAATGATGAATCGAGATTTCCTACCRCAGCTTTTGAGAATRGGATCTTAGACAAGTTGGTTAATAATGTTGATTTGAAGGATCACATCAAAGCCAAGCAAGGCCAATCTAGTCGAAACCTTTGCTCTAGTATCTCYACCTTAGATTGCTAAAGCACTWCAGGKAATGTTTACAAGGTTGCAGCTTAACTTTTGGATGTTTTTCATTTTTCATATTTATTTGAAAATATTTAAAATATTGGCTTCATAGGGTCCAATAACAATAAGGGTCCTACTTCTGTCATTCCCCTCTCCCTTTCAGTTACACTACAATACCAAGAACTTTCATAGTTCTTTGAGTAAAGTTGCAAAATGAGGTTCCTCTCTGTATCTAAAATGATTAAGTAACACTATTAATTGCACTAGGATACAATTACGGGAAATTAATTAGAGTAATGTTTTCATCAAATCTATTGATTCGTATATTATATAGATAATTAAAATAGGAAATTAACGTGTCATTTTCATTAACAAATTATATTCTTGTGGTAGACTCTAATAAATCCATATGTGCATATCGGCGTGAAGCCACAAGTCTTATTGATTTATTACGTCTTTTTTAATTCTTCTTGACCCAGAACAAGGGAAAATATATGAATTTCGCCTTTGTCTTCTATTCGAGGGGATGCTTCGGAGGCATGTAAAAGACATTGGTATTTTGACTTCTTTTGGTCTTCTTCAGACAAGAAATTATCAAGAATATTTCTAATTTCATATAGGAAGTTCATATATATAGATAACTCCTTTTGGTTTTATTTCCTCACCTAACGAGAAATTATTGCTTCACTTTATATCTGATCATCAATAGAGAAAATTAAAAGTGTAAATTTAGCACCTAATTAAGTTGATTGGCTATAAAGCCATCAGAAGATTAAAATTAAATTTCTCTATTTCCCTTTTAGTGCATAAAATGATGATTTAAGTTTCGAATAATCTCATTGCATCAATTTGTTATACATTTTTATACTAACAATATGTTGTGTTTCTTGATAAAGATGATGATGTTGCAAAAATTAATCCATAATATATTCAAGCTCCATGACTAAACAACATTTCTGGATCAAGCTCTGCTTCAGAAAATGTAGGATATTCTCTCTCCTTTTTAGCTTGTGGATATGAATAGGTATTTGCACAACTAACGAGAAATTATAGCTGCAATCAATATCTGATCATCAATAGAGAAAATAATAGGTGTGAATTTAGTCCTAGTTCAGTTGATTACCTATTAAATCATAAAAAATTTCCAAAAAAGAAATCCCAATTATGTCGAACTTTCTCTATTTCATTGTAYTGCATACTAGATGATTTATGTTTCAAATAATCACATTGCATTATTTTGTAAAACATTCTTGTACTAACAATATATACATACTTTTTGTGTTTCTTGATAGAGATGATGATGTTGTAGAAATTGTTCAAGCTCCAGGATATTGCTGGATCCCACCAGAAAATTGAGGTAATTCTCTATTTTAGCTTGTACAAATGTGTCATTTTGAACTATAATTGTTATAAAACAATAACCCATAAAAGATTAATTAAATAGATGATTGATGTATATGCTTGATAATGTAATCCCATGAGAGATGGTTCAATTATTTATCCCATCAACATATATAAGTGAATCATTTTAATTAAAATTTTTAGTTTTAGCGTACTCGAATAATAAATCCAACTTTTAGAATGGATACTAAGTTTGGCCTTTTTAATTAAATCCAATCTTTCTAAATTCATATCCACAAAAGTGAATCGAAATATATATATATGGGTATTATTCCTTTTCCTTCCAAGTCCTTCAATCCAAAACCTAGTGTAAGCATTTTCAATGACATTGACATAAACAAAAAATATAAGCAAGATATATAAGAATATTTTCTATCTAAGTTGGTTGAAATGTAGGATTTTACACATGATAGGCACCCAATAAGTGCATGAATAGATGTAAAATGTAGAGGTAAACAAGTGGTGTTGATGTCTCGACTACAATGGATAATCTACACCAATCATGCAACAAAATTGGAACAATATGGAGTATAGTACTTGGTGTAAGAGAGAGCATGTATGAAAATCAGCAAGAAGGATTTGAGTTTTTGTGGAAAAACCTGGCAGGAACAACACATCTGACTGTACTAAAGGGTACATATATGAAAGATATTGGCGAATGCATAACATCTCATGCTTTGAGAACAGGCAAAACCTGCCTATCCATAGTTTTTGTCCAAAGTTACTTGAGGTATTTTCCAGAATTTAGGCTTGTCTCCAAACTCGCCTTACATGGGAAGAA
Organism: Rhazya stricta; assembly: GCA_001752375.1. Lineage (NCBI taxonomy): Eukaryota > Viridiplantae > Streptophyta > Magnoliopsida > Gentianales > Apocynaceae > Rhazya > Rhazya stricta. The sequence continues at coordinate 73,860 of MEJB01000265.1, read as the reverse complement.
AAATTGAAGAAATAGGAAGTCGAGTTTCCATTCCACAACCTGTGCAACCCACAGTTCTTCAGGAAAGCAGAAAACACCTTATCAAACTTTTCACCACAAGCAGATCTCCAGACTAAAAGTTTGAATTTATTCTGGGGATAAGGTACAATTTATACGAGAAACTTGCTGCGGAGAAAGTGATCTGAGATGAAGAGTCTCAAAATCTATAGAGAATACTGCTTCAACTGCCCAAGTTTGTGATTCTCAATGAAGGGCACATTCCTTGCAGCCAAAGTAGTTCTCTCTTATTACTTCAGATGAAGAAGACAATTATTCTTTCAATAACTCTTTTCTAGAGCAACTTTGAAGAACTTTTCAATGCCTTGCATTTGGTTAAGCTAGGAATTCTTGAAAAAGGAAAAACAATTGCAAGCATAGTTCCCTTAAGGCAAAAAAAGAGTTGTTCATTCCTAGAGCTTGAATAATTTCTACAACATCATCATCTTCATCAAGAAATACACAAAAAAAAAAAATGTATGTCTTGTTAGTATAACAATGTTTTTACAAAAAATATGCATTTAAAAATTAAATCGTCTAGTATACAGCACAAAAGAAATAGAAAATTTTGATTTTAATATCCTTGTTTTATAAGCAATTAACTTAATTGGGGGATAAAATTCAAACTTTTCTTTATCTATTGATGATTAGATATGAATAGGACCCATAACTTCTTGTCATAGAATTACTATTAGTAAGTAAGTTATTAACTCGTGACAATAGATGCTCTTTCATTTTTATTTCGTACTAATGTATCCTATTCTTTTTCACATTTTCCATGGTTACCTGTATGTTTTACATCTGTCGGTGTGCTTATTGGGTGCCTATTATGTGCAATCCTACATTTCAGCCAACTTATATAGAAAATATTTCGACATATTTTGTTTATACTTTTCGTTCATGCCAATATCAATAAAAACACTTTCACCAAGTTTAGATTGAAGGAGTTGGAAGAAAAAGAAATAATACCAATATACAAATATAGGTTGGCTTTTATAGATATGAATGTAGAAAGAATGTGTTCAATTAAAAAGGCCTAACTTAGTTTCCATTCAAAACATTGGGTTTATTATTCAAGTACATTAAGGGTAAAATTGTAAATTAAGTTATTCTACTTATCTATGTTGATGAGATTAATAATTAGACCATCTCTCATGTGGTTACTTTACCAAGCATATTCAAAATATGCATCAGACATCTATTGAATAATGATTAAGATTTATTTATCTTTTAACAATTATAGTTGAAAATGATACAATTGTACAAGATAAAAGAGAGAGAGAGAGAGAGAGAATTACCTTTGTTTTTTTGGAGGAGAGCTTGATCCAGCAATGTTGTTCAGTCCTGAAGCTCAAACAATTTCTACGACATCATCATCTTCATCAAGACACACAAAAAAATGTACTATTATTAGTATAAGAATTTTTCACAAAATGATGCAATATGATTATTTGAAACTTAAATCATCTAGTATACACTAAAAAGGAAATAGAAAAATCTGATTTTAATTTCCCTATGATTTTATAGGCAATCAACTTAACTGGGGTTAAACTCACAATTTTATTTTTCTCCGTTGATGATCAAATATGAATCAAACTCGAAACTTCTTGCTAGGTTAGAAAGACTACTAGTAAGTAAGTTATTTAATTGTGACAATTTACGTTGTTTAGTTTTTATTTTGTACTAATGCATCCTATTGTTTTTGGCATTTTACTTGGTTACCTCTGTATTTTGTATTTGTTGATGTGCTTATTAGGTGCCTATTATGTGCAATCCGACATTTCAGCACACTTGTATAGCAAAAACTTCCTATATATCTTGTTTCTATTTTTTGCTCATGTCAATATCAATAAAAACACTTACACTAGATTTAGATTGTCCGAAGTACTTCCAGTTAGCTCCCAATGATAAGTAGGAGATTTGAGTTAGTCATTAATTATCGAACTAGTTATCTGAGAATGGTAGATGTCTTTGAAAAGGTGTTAGTACATTATTGCTCTCTCAATGACGGGTGTTGCACAGAAGGGTATATTTGTCACTTCACTTAAGGATTGAAGAATATGCTCATGCAAAGTTGTTCGTGGGGTCAATGTATCCATAAGGTGATAAATAGAATACTTAAATTAACAAAATATAGCTACTAGGTAGTTAGGTATTTTGGTCATTTGAGTAGCCATGAATAATTTGTCTTTTGGTCCCCTAGGTAGCTCAATATCACCTAAGTACTTAATTGTACAACTTGGCTTCAGGGATGGACTATTTTAATGAAAGGTACTTTTTATTTAGGTTAGTTCATATTTATTGGGCTAGAATAAATTAGTCCATTAGGCATTTAATTAATTACTTGGGTTGATCCCAGAAAAAAATTAATTAAGCATTAGACTTAGGTCTTAAATTAGAGTGAAGAAGAACCAGATGGCCCATAAAAGATTAGGAATTTTTGTTTTACATGGGGAAACCCTAGGGTGGCCGCAATTCCCTTTGTTTTGGGAGGAGTTATGTCCCTAGTGATCCCTCGGCCGAAATTACAGGAACTTGGGGATTCCAAGACTCTGTTATTTTGGGTTTTGTTCTTTAACCTTAATAGATATAATTTCTCTTCGAAGAATCCTCCTCATTTATTGATCTCCTTCGCTGGCCACCACACACTCTCTCTCTCCTTCCAATGAAAGTTCATCCTAGGTTCTCTCTAACCCTAGTCCAAATAAGTAGAGTAATACCTAGGAATATCAGAAGAAGAGTCTTCTTGCTATATACATGTGAAGAATTTAAAGATTCGCTCTGAAGAATCATCCTCAGCAAGTTATAGAATTCGGGAAGCCTATAGAACCATTTGTGCCACCACCCTGTCACTTCGGACCGAAGAGTTGAGTGAAGAGTATTCGACAACTCTACAAAGCCTAGCATCACATTTGGTTCAGGAAAAAGTAAAAAGTAGTGAGTTTCTCCTAAACTCACCTGACAAAAGATTAAAATTCTAAACTTTTGCTTCCGCTACATGATTCCTTGCTTCGTAAGGTCCTTGAAGTGGTATCATAGCCACGGTTTTAACGTTAGGAGCATACTAGGGCTCAAACTGTAAAAGGCGGTCCCTTTACTAGTTTTAAACTTTTTCTGTTTGTATGGATCCCTTTGAAAAGAATGATTTCTAGATCTCTTATAAATCTTATGAAGTGGAGGTATAGGGATTGGAAATATTATTTGTATGTTTTTACAAATTACACTTGATTTAAACCTCGTGGTTGAGGTATAGGCGCTTGTAACAATTAAATTAGATGAAGTGTTTTACATCAATTAAAGAATGGACTTAGGTCTTTAATTAAATAATTACTTTTTAATTATTAAACAGCGTGATCATAATATATTAATTCATGAGGATTGCTTACTCTAGATAGAATTAAAATGGAAATAAAAAGTTTCACCAACCCAATTAATATTATAGAATTAGTTTATGAGTTACTTTTTTAAAGGCTATCGCCCATGACATGGAAAGTCAGATTAAACTTGAATATTTCATAATAAGATTTTTGATAGGTTAATGAACAACATGTAAAATTAACTTATGGATCGAATGGAGTAACATAAGTTTAGATGTTTTACTAGATGTTAATGGAACCTTAAATGTTTTCTAAAACCCTAGTTTAAAAAGATTAAGTAGGAAAGGGTTTCCAATGGCCCCATGTCTTCCATCACACCTCTAGTTAGAGATTGTAGGTACCCTTATCACATTGAGCATGTTCTCCTATAGGATAGGTATTCCATAATGATCTAGATCTAATGGTARAGGCATAATTAAAACCTAGGGTATGTGTTGTCATCGGTCAACCTATAGTTGGATGTGATGATGCTAGATTATCCGTAGGAGATGTAAGATAGTGGCTAGCCTCTAGTCGAAACTATTCTTCGGATCATTTCCTATTATGAAAGTTTAGTTTGTGGTGATTATATACTTAACTTAGAGAACTGATAATCTTTCTATCGGAGCTCTGTCAGTTATTCTAAGCACCAAATAACATATTATTGATAATAGTTGTAAGTTATATATTATCATGATACAATATGACCTTATGTGCATATTTTTTTATAACGTACCAAAACATCAAAATTAGTTTATTCATATTTTTCAGAAATGATTGGTGGAGGTTCTTTTAGTTGCCTGAGTACTCCCTACTGAAGGATAGAAGTATGTACTCACCGACCCCTGTCCCAAGACTGGGGAGGTCTCCACTGACCAGGAATAATTGCAACACCTATGTCTAGAGGAAGAGAAGTTCAAAAGGTGATGACAAAAAGAGTACTGGAAGAAATGATGGTTATGTTTCTAAGAAGAGAGGTTCTGAGGATGGAGGAAAAGACCAAAGTTTTGTAGAGGAATGACTTGGARAAGATATAGTCTTGCAGCAAAAAGAGGGGTTCTGTAGCACAATCAAACGATGAAGTGCCTGYAACTAAAGTAATCCCTAAAGCATGTGAAGATGAAACTGTCAAACATTGCAGTAATGATGTTGATGAGACAAAGAGCATGGCATTGGAAATTAATAAAGAGCATGGTGTTGYTGAATCTAGGACCATTCTTTTCTTTTTGTTTATTGAACATTGAGGATGATGGTAAGTGTGTTTCTTGACTTTGGTTTTACATTCACAATGAAGAATTGTTTCTTTCAATAACAAAGAAATTGCTTGGTTTATACCCGAAAAAAGAAATCTTTCTACAGAAATCACATAAAAATGAAGAATGTACAGTTTCTTAAACAGTGAACGATTCCTTCTCTGTGCTTTCTTCTTAATCGAGCTCTGCAACTAAGTGAATCTAACCCTAATCAGTGATCAGTCTCTAAAGATGAAACTGGGAGTCTCTTGATCTACGGATTTCTTTCGACTTCAAACCCACAGTTCTCTTCCTTTTCGCAAACTTCATACCGTTACAAATTTTCAAGTGTAGATATGAGTGGCCAGAGGACAAAGTGTCCGGCTTATGGCCGTCGTTGGAGCAGCGAGTCAGAAACTACTACTACCCTTGGAGCTACCACAGGAAAGTCATCCCTACCTGTGCATCAATACAACATGGCCGGTCGACTTCCATTACTGATTTCCAATTTATCAATTGTTTTGCTTGTTGGAGAATAAGATGCTTCAGATTGTTTTATACTGGAACTTATAGATTTTCTCTGTGATCAATGATCAGTCTCTATAAACAAGGCAGGAAGATGACTCCATTTTTTAGTTAAAGAAGATTAGGAGCCATCTGCATCCTATCCAAATAATTTGAATTTTGAATTATAGAATTTCCCACCTTTTCTTATTCTACCAAGACTTTCTTCTTCATTACAACGAGAAATAGCTCGTCAAGGTAAGCCCTATGACATGAAAACTAAAACTGGTGCCTATCATAATCTGATATTTGGCCCCTCAGGATTTTAGGTTTATGGATTTGACATTTGAGATTATGGGCCCACTTGGATTAGAGTCTAGATGAAGAAAATATATTTGATTGAAAAAGGGGGAAAATATTTTTATTTTGAAATATCAATTTTTTTATTTATTAAGAAGCTCTTTGTTGAAAATTTCATTTTGGATGAAATATTTGAGATATGAATTTATCATTTGTGCAGTTTAAAGTAGGGCTCAAATTAAAAACAATCATTAATAAGGTCTCGATCTTAATCGATTAATGAAATCAAATTTAAAACATCTCTAAAAATCAATAATCGACCTTAATCTATTGTTAAGAAACAACAATCGATTAAGGCCAACTTTAATCATAGTTCCAAGCTATACAAATGAACTCAGATGTGCTTGTGAGGTTTAATTTGATGAGTATGGTAGATTCAATGGAACATATTACATTGAAGTGCTCTTAATATACGAGTGAAGGTTGTCACATAGAGGACAAAGAGTACTAGATAATATCAAAAATTATTTGTATTGGAATAATTTTGACTTGAAAAAATGAGTGCTCAATTAATGTGGTAATTCAAATATGTTAAAATGATAACTGTAAAATTGGAAAAGTAYAATAAGTATCTCTTGATCTTTTAAAAGATAAATAATTTGTATAAAAGAAAAAACATCTAAGATGACTGTGGAGCAGAGGTAGTGAATTATACTAGTGAATAGAAAATTTGAGGAATTTATCAGTATATGATAAGAAATGAACTGGTGACACGTTGTGCAAAAAACTGGCACCATATTTTGAAAAACGATAAAGCATTGGAAATAATTTTAACTTAGAAAATTGAATGTTCAATTAATGTGGTAATTAGTCAGTAATAAATGATAAGGGTAGAATTGCAAAAAATAATAAGTATCTTCTTGACTTTTGAAAATGGCAAATAATTTCAAAAAAAATATAAAACAACTATGGAATGGAGGTCTTAAATCACATTATGGAGTAGAAAATTCTAGGAATTAACCGACAGATGACAAAAGTGAACGGGCTACACGTCAAGCAAGAACTGGCGTTATCTTTTAAAAATTTATCAATGGATAGTTTATATAAGATAAATGAGACTCTGCAGCAATATAAATGGATAGTTTATACAACGTAGATGAGACACTAGTAAGTCCGTAAATCAAATTTGAACGTTACAATTTATAAATTGAGAAATCATTATTTTTTAAATTAATAAAGGGAAGGATATGATGATAATCTTAATTTATTTGGTAAAATAGATATATTGAATAGTCATATCTCCTTAGATATTTTCATGAAAAACAAAACCATATATATTAAATATGTCATGTTATGTGTCAGGCTGTCACATCTTTCAGACATAACTTTTCATACTTGTTGAAATTCTTTCATCCCATCGAATAGAATCTTTAGCTTTTGTAACAAGGCTCGTCTGAGCACAAAAGAAACTTCCGCTTATGAATTCTCAGAAAAATCATCCATTTGATTCTATAATTGAAACCTCTGATTAGAAAATCTGAGTTTGTAGATAGCTCTATTTTCGTCCAACATTTCTTATTGATTTCACGCTGCTCATGTCATGCATGGATGGAACTATTCTAGCATTGCCACAGAAGCAGGCCAAGCAAGTTTTAGAATCATCCTCGGATTATTGCAAGGCACTCTACCAYGGAAGCAAAGAAGAAGCAAGCAAGCAGTAGTTGTGAGAAGGTCGCTGATACTCCTCATCACAATATGGAGAGTGATAGAGGAGAAAATATGGCCCTGGAAATGCAACGAACCAAGGGAGTAGCAGTTTCGGTAGAGCTACTCCAATACTTGATCCAATCAAAGTGGAGACGGTTGCTGAAAAGAAAATGAAATCAGGCCATGAGGAGGCAATGAACCATGGGAACAATTGTCAGATAAAGAAGAAGAGATAATATTTTCTTGTTTGTCTTGTCATCTTGTTTTCATAATTTTTTGTTGTTGGATATTTCTTTAATGTAAATGAATAACTCCATTGGACCAAAAATTAATTCTGACGAAGATGATTTTGAAATCAAAATGATTGGTGAAGTTCCTAGTGATACTTGTGATCAAGTAAGGACTAAGGCCAAGATTGGAAAAGATGGCATGAGAAAGAATTGTTTGGAGCGCAAGAAGGGCTGCATGATGCGAAAGAGAAGGACATATTTATGTACTTACCCAAAATAGGATTGTAACTCTTTTTTCAACATTATATTATATTGTTGTAACATTATAAAACACGATCCTTAATTGGTTTAAATGATTGATAAAATAATCAATTAAATGAAGTTCACTGAAGCCATTGGAACTTTTAAGCTTAGTTGCATAAAATCTCTATTTAGTAATAATCATTAGATCGAACTCCAATAAAAGAGAATTAAGGCATAAAATAGAAGTTCAGATATGTATTTATTCTTCCTTGATGCACAAGGTTCATGTATAGATGTCCTTGACTATTACTTAACATTGCTAAATTAGTTTATTTGCTTAACATATACTAGCTTGTTTTTGAATTGAACAACTATCAATCACATGGTGCAAAGACTTCAGAGTGTTTACCTATATTTGATTTTACCACTTTCTGCTTAGTGAATGTGTAGTCCGCTAAATATAAATAAGGTGGAAGTGTAAAATGTTTTTTAAAAATATTTTGGTGCAACCCACAAAAAAATTAAAAAATTTAATTTAAGATGAAAAAAAGCAATATATATATATATAAGAAGGTTCAAAATGCACAAACTCTTCATTCTAAATCTGCACCCTAGCCCTGTATAGCTATACTTATTGCTCTTGAGAAAGGTATCTTATTCCATATGCTTCATTTCTTTATGTATCATTTTAGACACTTTGGCTTTATCCTCTTCTCCACTGACAAATCCATATTGGAGATGAACATTAAAAATTCTCTTTATTGAAAACCTTATTCAATGCATAAGAACTGAAACATAATTGACCAAAGAGAAGTACACCTCTCTTTTCCTTGACTAGGGAAGCAAAATCTTGTATTCTTYGTTTTCATATATTTGCAGCTAAATAGTCATATAGTTGGAWGCAATCTTTYATATCTWAATCCATGGAAAGAATATGSAGATTTTATGTTTTTTATTGTCCACRAATTGAGAATTTGTCCTTCATGATCTACAAGTTGACCATAAAAGAGAAAAAGCATCCAGGTCCAWGGCAATCGAAATCAGCTCCTGCAGTAAAGGCAAAGATGATCTGGGCAGAAATTAACAAATTGGATATGTTTTTCGTAGATGTCATCTAGTTGGTAAGTAATTTGATTTATTCCAAAGTTGCCACCTTTTAATTGTAGTGGCCTCTCTTATCATGACATTGAATAGATAGAAAATCTATAAAATGTATAGTACTTTAACATCTATTTTTTGCATGGATAGGTGAAAAATGCAAGGGGAGATTCAAAGAAACGTTTCATGGAGAAGGGGAACTTCTTAGTCCAAGATGGACCAGATGGTGCTGACAACTTTACTAAGATGGGCAATCTAGACCAACCATGCAACAAAATTAGAATCATTAGGAGTATAGTGTCTGGTGTAAGAGAGAGCTTGTATGAAGATCAGCAAGAAAGAATTGGGTTTTTGTGGAAAACCCTGGCGGGAACAACTAATCTAGCTCAACTATAGAGTACAGATATGAAAGATGTTGGTTGATGCATAATATCTCATGCTCCGAGAATAGGCAAAACCCCCCATCCATAGTTTTTGTCCAAAGTTACTTGTGGTAGTTTCCTAAATCTAGGCCAGTTATTATTGCTCCTGCTAGCGTACTCCTTATTTGGGAAGAAAAATTCAAGAAATGGGAAGTTGAGTTTCCATTCCACAATCTGTGCAATCCAAAGTTCTTCAGGAAAGAAAACAAAGACCTTCTCAAACTTTCACCATGACCAGATCTCCAGACAACAACAAAGTTTGGTGGGTAAAAATATTTACTTGGAGAAAGGAGAAAAGTATTCTGGGGATCAGTTAGAATTCATACAAGAAACTTGCTGGGGAGAATACTTATTGTTCAATTGCCTAAGTTAGTAATTCTAGATGAAGGGCGCATTCTTCGCAACCAAAGTACTTCCATTTGGAAGACTCTCTTAGAACTTCAGATGAAGAAGATAATTTTTCTTTCAAGAACTCCTTTCCTGAACAACTTTGAAGAACTTTCCAACACTTTGCATTTGGTCTAGATAGAAATTATTGAAAAAGAAAAGGCATTTCCGACATGGCTCCCTCAAGGCATAAATATTCAAGAAAACAACAGGCAATAAGAGATTGGTTATAGACTTGAAAAGTTAAGATGTGAATGAAGCAATAATATTAGGCATGGTTTGTTTGGTGTGAAATGCGAAATAAAAGAGGAAGGAGTATGGAACAAAATGAGCCATTGTAAAGGAGGGGTATTACTCCCATTATAAGGAATTCAAAAACAGTTGCACATTTGGCAAGAATTGAATATCTGACCTCTAAATTAGGAAGTCTCAAAACTTGCTGCTTAAGTAAAACCTTGCTAGCTTGAGCTCTTGTTTAGTTACAAAGGGAGACCAGAAGGGGAAGTAAATCAAGAGGGGTTCCAATTGTCTACATAAATATTTCTTCCTCTACCAATTAGAGGTATTTGATGATAGAAAATGGTTTGGAGAAGATACTAATAATATTACACATGTATTGTTGCGAAGGTGCTAGAAGATCTAAATTCGATTTATTGACTTAATTATTTTAATTTTAAAACTTATTTAAGCAAACACCGAATAAGGATTATAAAAAGTAAAKTACGTAATAATTTTCTATTGTTCCTTTAAGAGGAAATTACAAGAATAAGGTAAAACAAAACACTTTTCGTAGGTGAAGTATTTGTCGCCCTCTCCAATATGGGTTTGTCAGTGGAGGAGAGGATATACAAAATGTTTCTAAAATAATACATAAAGAAATGAAGCATATAGAGTAAGATTCCTTTGTCAAGAGCACTAAATATAGCTAATTAGGGTTAGGGTGCGAATTTAGAACTAAGAGTTTGTGGATTTTATATGTTCTTAATATATCGCTTTTTTCATCCTAATTTGAACTTTTATATTTTTTTGTGGGTTTCCCTGAAATATTTTTTTAGAAACATTTTACACTTCCACCTTATTTATATTTAGCGGACTACACATTCACTTATTAAATGGTAAAACCGAATATAGTTAAACACTCTCGAGTCTTTATACCATGTGGATTATAGATGTTCTATTCCAA
>MEJB01000265.1:10191-55846 GCA_001752375.1 Rhazya stricta | reverse complement strand
TTTCTACGCAAGACCCATATCCATATAACAAAGCCTAGATGGAATTTTCGATATGGTATATTTAACATGAAAAATCTATAGTTTTTGAAAAAGGAAAACCATATTTTTTATTCCTTCGATATTTTATTGTTTATTTTATTATTTACTCTTCTACTTGAAATTCGAAAGTCCTCCATCAATTTGAATACTTATTCCAAAAAATCCAGATTGTCATACCAAAACATCTAGGTCATTACGTTTGCATTTCATTTTTAATTTTTATTTTCAAAAATATTTTTAATTTTTTGTTTGAGTAGTTGTTCCCAAAATTGCTGAAAGCATGTTTGGTGGCTTATTTAATGAAAGCAACTTTTTTAAACGAACCTGATAAATTGAAAAAGATTACATCTAATTGACAAACTATTAGTACATCGCATGTGCATGAAGCTTATAATGTTAAAATAAATAAATAAATAATAATTGAACTTAAACTTTTGAAACTTTTTCAGTAAGCAACATTGGAAACGCAAATGAAACTAGAAATCCCTTTCACTATATTGATTGTACAAATCAAACAACTCCTTGTACCGAAGAAGCTTGAAACTTGGACATCATAGATTTATCCAACTGTATTTGTTCTTAAAAGAATGTTGGGGCATTGTTGTCATAGTCAAACTATTGAATGGTAACTGATATAAACAAAATTATCTATTGATATTGTTCTTGGCTACGAGACAAGCAAAATCATCTATTAAAAAAGGCTACTAAAAGATATAGTATTAAAAATTATATGAAATATTTCGTTAAGAATAAAATAAGATATACTCAGTAGATGTAATATATGATATTTATTTTATATGTGAAACTCCCCATCACTTATATTAATGTAACCTCCACTCAAAAGAAAAAAATACAAAAATCTAAACATTACTATTATTTTATGTTGAATCCCTTTAAGAAGCAAAATACTATGTCTATAAAATGAAATATTAGTGAATTTCCATCTTTCATATCTGTATAACAAAACTCTGATGGAATGATTGTGCCTCGGGACTTAAAAAAAGATTTTCGATATRATATATTTGATATGAAAATCAATAGTTACTAAAAGTGCATGAATAAATTTTTCATTCATTCAATTGATTTATTGTTTTCAAATACTCTATATCAAAAGGGAAAATAGATAAACGATTAAAAACAAAAAAGCAGAGATCATTGGAAAAATTCTTTCAAAAAGTAGAGATCATTTAAAGAAGAATATTTTCTCTTTTATATCCATAAAGAAGTTAAAGGGAAATGTTTCAAATTTAGTTGTGTTTTTCAGTTTTAAAAATATTTTGGGTGTATTTAATTCAAAATAAGTAAAACAATAGTGGAAAATTATATGTCCATAGTACTTCACACGTAAAGTACACATAACAATAGTTACAAATTATGAATCCTTCAAATTTTTAATTATTTAATTTTTATGACTAACCATTTTATGTTGACTAGACCACACTATTGATGAATCAATGGTGCAAAGATATTTTCATACCTTATATGGCATTGCATGGCTGGGTTCGGTTGATTTTTGTAAGGGAATTAAGATAATGCATTCATTTGTAAAACTCAACATATATATTTTTTTGATATTATGCCGTCAGAAACAACTTTAGTACTTGATATGATCCAACTGGCATTCTCACGGCATCATTTGCTTGCTATTCATATTGGATGTAATGAAGTAATGAGCATATTTAAATAATAGAGTACTTTATAATACAACATAATTATGCATAGACTTGGCGTATTTTAAGATGTACCTCATTTCCCTTCGGAGCCTCATCGATCAAATTGTGYSAAGTTATTTASTAGTCTAAGTTGGATTTTGCAAGTCGTTCCTATCAAAACTTTGGTCTTTTCCTCCATGCTCGGAACTTCCCTTCTTAGAACCAGATTCAGTATGTCTTCCAGSACTCTTTTCGTCATCACTTTCTAAACTTTTCTTCTTCAAGACATAGGTGTTGTAATYGTTRTCACTCTCATTTGCAATAAAGCTCAATAATTCCACATGACTAGGGGAATTGTAGTTCTCAACATCAAAATCTTCATCACTGGAATGATCCTTATGAACATTGCTGGAGTCTGTTGAATCATTTCCTTCCTTGTTTGAATAGGCAACATCTTCACTTGCTTGTATCAAGTCATCTATAATATGAATTGACAATGCCAGAGATGGTCTCTCATGAGATTACTTTATCAAGCACGTGCAAAATAACTCATATAAATTACTGATCTTTTAACAAGTCTAGCTCAAAACAATACAATTGTACAAGCTAGAAGAGAGAGTTACCTCTRTTTTCTAGAAGAGAACTCATTTAGCAATGTTGTTCAATCTTGCACCATGAACATTTTTTGAACCAACTTCTAAAACATCGGAAGAAACATGAAAAAGATAATGTTAGTATAAGAATGCTTTAAAAAATAATGGATGTGATTATTTGAAACTTAGATATTCTAGCATGCAGTAACAAGGAAATAGAGAACAAAACTTTTCCTAATTTGGTTTTAATCTCCTTATCATTTTACAGGTCAACTTAACTAGAGGCTAAATCCACGCTTTACTTTTCCTTTGTTGAGAATCAGTGTGCATCGAGCCTATTCATTCTCATCGATAAAACACTATTAATAATTGAATTACTATTCTATAATAATCTCCATTCCTTTCTTTTTTATTTTTACTAATCTTCCGTTTTTTTTTTTTTTGTTTGGTAGTTTCCTTGGTTTCCTCTATGCCACCTACAATCCCCTTCAAGGTATGTTATTACATATGTATGTTGATGTATTTATTGGGCACCTTTGTGCAACCTACATTTCAACCAACTTACATAGAAAATATTTCTATACATTTTTTATTCATGTCAATATCAATAAAAATACGTACACTGGTTTTGGATCGAATGAGACAGACGGAAAGCAAATAATACCGATATATGTATTTAGATTGCCATTTTTGGATATGAATGTAGAAAGATTAGGTATAATATTTGTGCACGTTAAGGGTAATATTATAAATTAAAATTAATCTACTTTTCTATCTTGATGAATAAATAATTGGATTGCCTCTAATGGCACTACTTTACCAAGCATACGCAAAATATACATCAATCATCTATTTAGATAATCATTATGGTTTACTGCCTTTTGAATGATTCTAGTTCAAAATGACACAATTRTACTAGCTAAAAAGAGAGAATTACCTCCRTTTTCTAGAGGAGAACTCGATTTAGCAACGTTTTTCACTCCTACATCATGAACATTTTTAGTTTCTAAATATATTTCTATAATTTCAACATCTTCATCTTGGAACACAAAATGATGTTTATATTGTTAGTAACTAAACTAATGCAATGTGATTATTTGAAACTAAAAGGCTAAATTCATAATTTTCTTATTCATTGATGATCAGATATGACTTGAACCCATAACTTCTCTTCAGGTGAGAAAATACTATTAGTAAGTTATTAATTTGTAAAATCTGTTGATATGCATATTGGGTGCCCATGTGTAACCCTACAATGAAGTTTCTCCCGTATATTCGCCTTCGGATTCATCGGATAATGGGGTAAGTTAGGGAAATGGGCACCAAAGACAAAGTCAATATGATGTTGAATATCTCACATAGGAGGTAATTATTTCGGTTTGTTGAAGATGCCCCGAAATTCATGTAATAGTTTTTGAACCGGTTCAGGTACACTTGCAACACTATCTTAAACCTTAGACCGTATCTAAAGGGAATAAGTGCCCATTTACACTAGTCCATGCTAAACTTGGCCCATATCTTTTCAATATAAATAGATTGAGATAAGCCTAACATTTTTTCCATCCTATCTCTAAGAAGCTTTATACCAAAAATGTAGCTAGCTTCTCTCATATCTTTCATGCTAGATTTACTCAAGAGCCAAACTTTAATTGATGAAAATTTCCCTACATCATTTCCAACAAGTAGAATGTCATAAACATATAACACCAAGAAGGACACTTTTTCACCATTTTAAAGACTTTAAAATGATTATTCCATGCTCTTGATGCTTGCTTTACTCAATAAATTTATTCCATAAGCTTGCAAACCATGTGTTTTTGGTCTATCGCAATGTAGCCTTTTGGTTGGGAGATATAGATGTCTTCACTAAGATAGCCATTAAGAAAGGCCGTCTTGACATCCATTTGTCATATCTCATAATCATAATAACATGCAATGGCTAAGAGTATGAAAATGGACTTAAGCATGGATACTAGTGAAAATGATCCTCAAAGTCGATCCTTCTTTTTTAGCATAACATTTTGCAACCAATCTTGCTTTAAAGATTTCTGGCTTACCATCCGCTCATTTTTTCCTCTTCTATACCCACTTAAACCCTATGGGTTTTACCCCTTCCTTTGTAGTTACAAAATCTCAAACCTAATTGAGATGCCTAGACTCGATCTTAGCATCCATTGCAGGATGCCACTTGTCTATATTCAGCATCACGAATGGCCTCTTCGTATCTAGTGGAATATTTTTCCTAATGGTCAAAAACTAGCTCAAAAGCTTCTCCCATCCATCTATCTACAACTCTAGTTYATCTATCACTATGACGAAGCTTCATSCATATTGGAAGACTTGGTGGTGTCTCATCTTGGTAACTTGACTAGAGTGTCAGAAGAATATGAGAATTCTCTTGTAGATAACCTCTGTTCCAAATCTAATCTGTTTGAACCTCTAATGGACATATATTGATCATCCTCAAAGCATCTAACATGAGTACTAATGAGTACTTTCTACTCCTTAGGATAGTAAATGTATCCATATCTAATACCTTTTGGATATCCAACAAAGTAGCATAACTCTGACTTTGGTTCTAACTTACTTTATGTAATTAGTATATAAGTTGGACAACCCCATACCTTGGGATAATTAAGATTGGGCTTTTGCTCTTTCCGCATCTAATAGAGTGTCGTATATATAGACTTAGAAGGTACCAAATAGGCTATTTATAGTGCATATCCCTAAAAAGAAATAAGAAGAGTTGCATGACTCATTTGCTTCTAAACATCTCTATAAGAGTTCGATTCTTTCTATCGGATACTCCATTTTGTTGGCAAGTACTAAGCGAAATTAATCAAGAGATTATCTCATGATAGTCTTTAAACTCATCAAGGAGATACTCTCCACCGGGGTCTGACCTCAAGATTTTGATTACTTTACCTATTTAACTCTCCATTACAGCTTTAAGCTTCTTGAATTTATCAAGAGAGTCAGACTTGTGCATCATCAAGTACAAATAACCAAAATGAGAATGGCCATCCAAAAATGTGATGAAGTACTCCTAAACTCCTCTAGCAAATGTAGTTATTGGACCACAAACATTACTATGAACTAACTCTATTATCTCTTGGCTCTTCCTTCCTTTCGGGTAAATGATCTTTTAGTAATTTTTCCCATTAGGCTATTCATATTTAGGCAATTCTTCCAATCTCAATGAGTCCAAGAACCCATCATGGATTACCCTCTGAATCCGTTTAGGGTTTATGTGACCTAATCTTAACTGCCACATATATGATTCATTAGATGATGAACATCTCTTCCTATTATTCTAATTGGGTTGAATCTCATAATTATTTATTTCACTTCTAATAGGATCAATATAGAAGAGATTTCCATATATGTTTCCTGACCAAATAAATTTTCCTCCTCTGTTGATTTTAACACTAGAACGAAAATCAACAAAATATTTTTGAAATAATAATTTTAAAACTGATATCAAATTTTGTCTCAAGTTGGGAACATATAAAATGTGTTTTAAAATAAAAATCCTATCAGAATGAAGAAATAAATTCATCCCACTGCTTCGTCCCATACTTTTGTTCTTTTTAAAGCATTCCATGCTCTCCTTTAGCTAGATTCGTTGTTCTTCTGTACCCCTATAAAGAGTTAGAAACAAGATCGATGGCTTTAGAATCCACTATCCAATAGCAAGAGGATCCAATCAGACCGATGGATTCTATGTAAAGACCAATACCTATTGTGTTGGCCATCAAGGCTAGAAAGTTTTTCTTCCAATGCACCTTCTACACACATTTGAAGCACTTTCCCCTAGGCTTAGCATTATCTTGACCCATACCAGGCTTCTTGTCCTTGTCACCTTCATTTTTTTTTTGTCGCTACTTCTTCTTGAAATTTCTAATCAATATCTAGAAAGCGATGCAAAAATGAGCAACCAAAGCCTTTGAAATAAGCTTAATGGTCTTCTCTGATGATTGGAGGTCTTTCATGAGCACTTTTAGATTCATGTTCATCTCGTTCTTGTTATAATTCAACTTGAACTGTCGAAATGAATCTGGCAAAGTTTCTAAGACAATGTGTATCTGGCTCTCCAAATCAATCATTGCTCCTAGAACCTCGCTTTTTCGAAGCGGGCAATCATCTTGAGCAAGTGCTYACAAACTAATGCCCCCTGAGCCATCACAGTGTTAGTGATTGCCCTTAAATCTTCCTGCCTTGCGGGCCGACTCTTATCAGCAAACATAGTTCGCAATGACAAATCCATATTATACATAGCTCGTATCTGGTCGTGCTTTGACTGAATCACACTAGACATGGAGCCCAACATATAGCATCAAGCCATTTCGTCGACTCTCTTCCAGTCCACCTCTACCTGGCATTCCTTGTCTATGGAGTCCTCCCCAGTCTTAGGACAGGGGTTGATGAGAACATACTCGTACACTTTGGCAAGGATTACTATGTTCAAGTTCCTCTTCCAGTCCACATAACTAGCCTCTATGAGCTTATGCTCCTGGAGAATAATACTTAGTGGACTAAAAAGAACCTCAACCAGTCATTTTTGAAAAAATGAGAATAAAGTAATTTTAGTGCTTTGGTACGTTATAAACAAATATTGCACATAAGCTTATACAATATCCTGATAATATATAACCCAGAGCTATTATCAATAATATGTTATTTGGCGCTTAGATTAACCAACAGAGCTTCTATAGGAAGATTATCAATTCTCTAAATTAAGTACATAACCACTTCAAACTAAACTTCCTTAATAGGAGATGATCAAAACAATGTTTGACTAGAGGTTGGCCACTACCATACATCTCCTACGCATCATCACTTATAACTATAAGTTGGCCAGTGACAACACATACCCTAGGTTTTAATTATACCTCTACCATTAGATCTAAATCATTATGGAATACCTACCCATGAGGAGTCCTGCTCAAAATTACATGAGGGTACCTACAGTCTCTAACTAGAGGTGTGATGGAAGCCATGAGGCCATTGGAAACCCCTCTCCCGTAGAATCTTTAAAAAACGAGGGTTGTAATAAAATGCCTAACGTTCCATTAACATCTAGTAAAACATCTAAACTTATATTACAACATAGGTGAGTAAATTCATAAGTTAATTATTCATGTTGTTACTTAACCTATCAAAGACATTATTATGAAATATCCAACTTTATTCTTACTTTCTATGTCATGGATGACAGCCTTTAAGGAAGTAACTCATAAACTGATTTCATATTTTTAATTGAGTATGGTAAAATGTTTTATTTCCATTTTAATTCTACCTAGATTAAGCAATCCTCATGAATTAACATGGTTGTGATCACACATGAATAATTAAAAAAAGAAATTATTTAATTTAAGACCTAAGTTAGTTCTTTAAATCGATGTGAAACACTTCACCGAATTTAATTGTAACAAGTGCCTACCTCAACCATGAGGTTTACATCAAATCTAATTCGTAAAAATAGACAAATAATATATACAATCTCTATACCTCCACTCACGAGATTTACAAAAGGTCTAGAAAACATTCATCTTGGATGGGCCATACGAACAAAAAAAACGTTTTAAACTAGTACAGAAATCGCCTTTTTTAGTCTACCCCTAGTATGCTCCAACATTAAAACTGTGGCTCTGATACCACTTGAAAGACTTTACAAAGTAAGGAATCAAGCAGTGAAAGCAAAGTTTTAGAATTTTAATCATTCGTACGGTGAGTTTAAGAGAAACTTACTACTTTTTATTCTTTGCAGAATAAATGAGGTTCTGAATACTCTTCGATCTGAACTAAAAAGGGTGGTGCTACAAATGGCTCTGAAGGCTGCCTGGATCCTATAATTTTCTAGAGATGATTCTTCCTAGTGAATTTCTGAGTTCTCCACATGAAATTAGCAAGAAGACTCTTCTTCGATATTCTTAGGTATTACTTTACCTCTCTAGATTAGGATTAGTGAGAACCTAGGATGAAGTTTCATTAGAAGGAGAGAGAGAGTGTGCAACGACTAGAAAAGGAGTTTAGTAAGTGAAGAGAATTCTTCCAAGAGAAATTATATCTATTAGGATTAAAGAACAAAACCCTAAAATTACAAAGTCTTGGAATCCCCAACTGCCTGTGATTTTGGCTGAGGGATATACATCCTTAGGGTGACATATCCTCCCAAGACAAATGGCATTTCGACCACCCTAGGGTTCCCCTAGTAAGGCCGAAATTCCTAGTCTTTTATGGGCCATGTCTTGTTGTTCTTCACTCTAATTTAAGACCTAAGTCCATTCTTTAATTAATTTTTTCTTCTATCAACCTAAGTGATTAATTAAATACCTAATTTATTCTAGCCCAATAAATATGGACTAAACTAAATAAAATAATACCTCTCATTAAAACAGTTCATCCTTGAAGCCCGATTGTATAATTAAGTACTTAGGTGATACTGAGCTACCCAAGGGATCAAAAGACAAAATATTCGCGGCCACTCAAATTACCAAAATACCTGAACTACGTAGTAGCTATATTTTGTCAATTTAAGTATTGCATTTGTCACCTTATAGATAAATTGGCCCCATGAACAACTTTGCATGAGCATAGTATTCGATCTATAGGTGAAATGACAAATATACCTTTCTATGCAACACCCATCATTGAGAGAGGAATAATGTACTAATACCTTCTCAATAACATCTACCATCCTTAGATAGCTCGTCCCATAATTAATGACTAACTTGAATGTTCTTACTTACCACTGGGAGCTACCTAGAAGTAGACATTCTTAAGTCAGCTTCCTAGGACCATGGATAATTTGATTATCCTTCAGAGAATCTAAATCTAGTATATATGTTTTTATTGATATTGACATGARCAAAAGATAGAAAGAAGATATATAACAATCTTTTGCTATATAATTGTGCTGAGATATAGGATTGCACATAATAGGCACCTAATAAGCACATCAAGAAATGTAAATTATAGAGGTAACCAAGTAAAATGCCGAAAAGATTAGGACGCATTAGTACAAAATAAAAAAGAAACAACTTAAATTGTCACAAGTTAATGACCTGCTTACCAATAATATTTCTCATCTATCAAGAAGTTATAGGTTCGATTCACATCTAATTATCAAGAGAGAAAAATAGAAGTGTGAATTTAGCCTCTAGTTATGTTGATTGCCTATAGAATCATAAGGASACCAAAGTCAGATTTCTCTATTTCCTTCTTAGTGCATACTAGATGATTTAWGTTTCAAATAATCACATTGCATCATTTTTTRAAACTTTCTTATACTAATAATACATACARTCTCTTTGTGTTTCTTGATGAAGATGATGATGTTGTAGAAATTGTTCAAGTTCCAGGACTGAACAACATTGCTGGAGCGAGCTCTCCTCTAGAAAACAAAGGTAATTCTCTCACTCTTTTAGCTTGTACAATTGTGTCATTCTCAATTATAATTGTTAAAAGATCAATAAACATAATGATTAATTCAATAGATGACTAATGTATATTTTGCATATGCTTTGTAAAGTAATAACATGAGAGACGATCCAATTATTTATCCCATCAAGATAGATAAGTAGAATAATTTTAATTTACAATTTCACCCTTAACGTACTCGAATATTAAACCGAATGTTTTGAACTGAAACWAAGTTAGTCCWTTTTTAACTAAACCCAATCTTTCTACATTCATATCTACAAAAGTCAATCTAAATTTAGATATTGGTATTATTTCTTTTCCTTCCTACTCTTTCAATCTGAACCTAGTGTAAGTTTTTTTATTGATGTTGGCATGAACAAAAAAATATAAAAAAATATATAGAAATATTTTCTATATAAGTTATTGCACATAATGTCACCCAATAAGCACATCAACAGATGCAAAATATAGAGGTCACCAAGGAAAATGACAAAATGAATAGGATGCATTAGTACAAAATAAAATGAAAGAGGTCACAAGTTAATAACTTACTTACTAATTGTATTTCCTCACTTAACGAGAATTTATGGTTTCGATTCATACCTGATCGTTTGTGAATTTAGTCCCTAATTAAGTTGATTGCTTATAAAATCATAAGGAGATTAAAATCAAATTCTCTATTTCTTTTGTACTGTATACTAGATGATTAATTTTTAAATAATCACATTGCACWATTTTGTAAAAAATTCTTATACTAACAATATATACACCTTTTTACATTTCTTGATGAAGATGATGATGTTGTAGAAATTGTTCAAGCTCTAGGATTGAACAACTCTTTTTTCCCCTTGAGGGAACCATGCCTTCAAATGCTTTTTCTATTTCAAGAATTCCTGGCCTACAAAATGAAGGGGTTGAAAAGTTATTCAAAGTTGTTCTAGAAAGGAGTTCTTGAAAGAATAATTCTCTTCTTCATTTGAAGTTTTAAGAGAGTCTTCCGAATAGAACTACTTCGGTTGTGAGGAATGTGCCATACAATTAGAATTACCAACTTGGGAATTGAAGTAGTATTCTCCATAGATTTTGAGACTCTTCATCTAGAACCACTATCTTCTGAGCAAGTTTCTCGTATAAATTGTAACTTATCCCTAGAATAGTTGTGGAGAAAAAACGTTTGCCCATCAAGCTTTGTTGTTGTCTGGAGATCTGCTCGTGGTGAAAAGTTTGAGAAGGTCTTTGTTTCATTCTCGGAGAACTCTGAGGTTGTGGAATGGAAATTCAACTTCCAATTTCTTGAATTCTTCTTCCTATGTAAAGAGCATGCCAACAGGAGCAATTATAACTGGCCTAGATTTGAGAAACTCCCTCAAGTAAATTTAGACTAAAACTATGGATAGGTAGGTTTTTTCTATTTCCAAAGCATGAGATATTATGCATCCGCCAACATCTTTTGTATCTGTGCTCTTCAATTCCACCAGATAAGTTGTTCTCGCCAGGTCTTTACCCAAAAAACTCAAATCTTTCTTGATGATGTTCATGCATGCTCTCTCTTGCACCAGGTACTATACTCTAGATAGTTCCAATTTGTTGCATGGTTGGTCTACCATTGAAGATGAGATATCAGCACCATCTGGTTACCTCTACATTTTACATCTATTGCTGTGCTTATTGTGTGCCTATTATGTGGAATCCTACATTTCAGCCAACTTATATATAAAATATTCTTATATATCTTGTTTACAATTTTTGTTCATGTTAATCTCAATAAAAATACTTACACTTGGTTTAGATTGAAGRAGTTGGAAGGAAAAGGAATAATATCAATAATATACATTTAGATTGACTTTTGTGGATATGATGTACAAAGATTGAGTTCAGTTAAAAAGGCCAAACTTAGTATCCATTCTAAAAATTGGAGTTAATATTCAAGTACATTAAGACAAAAATTTAAATTTAAATTATTCTATTTATCAATCTTGATGGGATAAATAATTGGGTCGTTTCTCATGGGATTACATTATCAAGCATGTATATCAATCTTCTACTTAATTAATCATTATGGATTACTGAATTTTTCAACAGTAATAGTTCAAAATGACACATATGTACAAGCTAAAAGAGAGAATTACCTCTATCTTCTGAAGGAGAACTCGATCCAACAATGTTGTTCAATCCTGGAGCTTGTCTGCAACATCATCATCTTCATCAAGAAACACAAGAAAGATGTATATATATTGTTAGTATAAGAATGTTTTACAAAATAATGCAATATGATTATTTAAAACTTAAATCATCTAGTATGCTGTACATGAGGCCTAACTCTATTTCCATCCAAAAATAGTGCCTCATATTCGAGTACGTTAAAGTTAAAATTGGAAATTAAAATTATTTTACTTATCTATTTTGATGGGATAAAGAGTTAGGCTATCTCTCGTGTAATTACTTTATCAAGCATATCCAAAATATACATCAATCACCTATTTAATTAATCAATATGGTTTATTGGACTTTTAACAATTATAGTGCGAAATGTCACAAGTGTACAAGCTAAAAGGGAGAGAGAATTACCTATGTTTTCTGAAGGAGAGTTCAATTCAGCAATCTTGTTCAGTCCTAGAGCTTGAACATTTTTTGGATCCATTTCTAGAACATTATCATCTTTATGAAGAAAACAAAATAAGATGTATATATTTTTAGTATAAGAATGTTCTACAAAATGATGCAATGTGATTATTTGAAACTTAAATCATCTAGTATGCACTAAAAGGGAAATAGGTAAATTTAATTTTAATCTCCTTATGGTTTTATAGGCAATCAACTTAAATAGGGGCTAAATTCACACTTTGAATTTTCTTTGTTGATGATCAGATATGAATCAAACCCGTAACTTCTCATTAGGTGAGGAAATACTATTAGTAAGTAAGATATTAACTTGTAACAACCTATGCCCTTTATTTTTTATTTTGTACTAATACATCCTATTCTTTTTGGCATTTTCTTTGATTATCTCTATATTTTACATCTGTTAATGTCCTTATTTGTTGCCTATTACATTCAATCCTACATTTCAGCCAACTTAAATGTTGTGAGGCTGGTATCTCAATGGCTGAAAAAAATCTCAACATGTATAAGAAAGATGGTTCCATCCACCTAGTAATGTGATCTGTATGTAATGTTATTGTAAGCTTTTGGAGTTTATCTTGTAGATTTAGCTACATATTTTTTGGTTGGTAGATTGCTGGAGGATTAATACGAACGAAATTTGGAAAGGTCAATAACTATAATGCACCAATATGGCTAATTTATTCAAATAATTATCATCTCTAGACATTCATTTACATCTTTGTAAACTCAAAAAAAGGTCGTAGTTAATTTATTATCAGTCTTTTCCTCTAGGAAAAGTGGGATTATTTTGACAGTTTGAAATCCATTTAGTTCCTTGAAGTTTTGTGCAGAATGATGGAATACTTACTCTTTGGTCAGGATCTTTTGGAAAAGCATCTACCTTCCACATTCAGTAATGGATGCCTAAGAGACATATAGCTTGCAAGAGATGCACTAAGTAAACCAAAAAGACTCTTAGAATGAAAAAACKAGAAACCATTTCAAAAAATTCTTAGCAGAGAAATGGTAACATAAATCATCTCTAATAGYAGGTCTGTCCCTCAAAATTAACTGTATGCATGATTAAATTCAATATGTTTCAGGTTTAGGAAGAGCAAGAAATAAAACCAAAAGGAGTTATATATATGTGAACTTTCTATATAAATCAGAAATGTTCTTGATAATTTCTTGTCTGGAGAAGACCAGAAAAGTCAAAATACCAATGTCTTCTACATGCATCCGAAGCATTCCTGGTATAGAAGAAAAGGAAAGATTCAGATATTTTCCCTTGCTCTTAGACAAGATGAATTAAGAAGGTAATAAATCAATAAGACTTTTGGCTTCACACCCATATGCAAATATGGATTTATTAGAGTCTACCGCAAGAACATAATTTGTTAATGTAAATGACATGTTAATTTTCTATTTTAATTATCTACATAAGATGTGAATCAGTAGATTTGATGACCAAAATGCTCTCATTCATGTCTCCTAATTGTATCCTAGTGCAATTAATAATGTTACATAATCATTTTAGATATGGATAGGAACCTACTTTTGGAACTTTACTTAGAACTATGAAAGTACTTGATATTATAATATAACAGAAAGAGGGAGCGGAATAATAGAAATAGGACCCTTGTTGTCATTGGACCCTATGAAGTCAACTTTTCAATTTTTTTTCAAATAAATTATGAAAAAATAGATGAAAAACTTCCGAAAGTTAAACTAGAACCTCGTAAACATTACTTGTAGTACTTTAGCAATCTATGGTGGAGATAGAAGACCAAAACTTTCAACTAAATTTGCCTCGTTTGGCTTTGATATGATCCTTCAAATCAACATGATTAACCAACTTCTGTAAGATCCTACCCTCAAAAGCTATGGTAGGAAATCTCAGTTCATCATTTGCTTAAGAAGCAGAAGAAAATATGAGTTTCGGTAACTAGTCCTTCTCGTCTTGTCTACAGTACTTATCTCTCTAGTTTGTCCCAGATGTTATCAAATGGTAGCCATGAACAACTCTATTTTGACCAAGCCTATAAGCTCGACTTGTGGCTTGCCTTTGCAAGAATGGAATCCAAACAGCATCTAATAGAGCCACTCTTGAAGTACCCACTAAACTTATTCCCTCGGAGCAGCATCTTGTTGCAGCATGTAGGAACTTTGCTTCACTGTTTGGATTATTAAATACACTGATAAAGCCCTGCATCTTAAATTGCTCTTGTCCATCTTGGACTAAGAAGTACTCCCCTTGCATTTTTYGCTTATCCATGGAAAAAATGGATGTCAAAGTACTATACATTTTATAGAGTTTGCATCTATTTGATGTCATGATCAGAGAGGCCAATATAATTAAAAGGTCACGACTTTAGAATAAATTAGATTACTTACCAAGTCAAGAAATGGATCTCCAATTTCATGAACAACTAGATGACACCTATGCCAAACATATACAATTTGTTCATATGGGACGAGGTCATATTTGCCTTCACTGCAAGAGTTGATTTCGATTGCTTTGGAACTGGAAGCTTTTGCTCTTTATGGTCAACCTGTAGATCATAAAGTATACATTCTCAATCATTAGACAATCATAAACACAAAATTTTCATATTCTTTTCATGGATTAAGATATAAAAGACTACTTCCAACTATATGAACAATTAATAGCAAATATATGAAAACAAAGAATCCAAGATTTTGCTTCTCTGGTGAAGGAAAAGAGAAGTGTATTTCTCTTTAGTCTTTTGTGTTTCAATTCTTATGCCCTGAATAAGGATTTCCAAAAAGAGTGCATTGAATTTTCATCTAAACACAATTCTTCTTGGAAGTCTTAAGATTAACATATCAGGTTCAACTAAAGCTTAATAACACTTTCTGAAGATAATATTTCAGATCTGATCGAGGTAGATGCAGAAGGACTTTCAGAAGGAATGTGCATCCTATGGAACAATAACAATCTTATTGTAGATCAGATGAGCTATACAAGGCAAGATATTCACCTCGTGATCAAGGTAAGCCCTACATATAACTCCATTTTTACTTACAACAGTTTAGTCTAGTATTACTATAATGAGAAAATATTACTTTGGGAAAAGCTTAAAATAATGCTAATTGCCGTGAAGTCCCTTGTCTCTTATGAAGAGATCCCAACAAAGTAACTTTAGCAAGTGAAAAGTTTACATGACTCCCGATTAAACAGAAACAAGTAGTTGCATTTTGACAATTTTTAAACCACCAACATGTTAGAGCTTGGATTTTCTGGACCAAAATTTATTTGGACAAATAAGAGGAAAGAATCTAAAATCATCCAAAGAAAGGATGAATAGATTTCTTGCTATTCTTGAAGCTAATGTATCCTTTACCTCGAAGTGCATGAGATCAAAAACCCCTTCTAGATTTAAAACTATGTGCCTGACACATCTTCTTCTTAAAGCTAGTTAACCAATCTTGGCCTACTGGTTCCAACTATTATTCAGTCTGTTAAAGGTTTCCAGAATCTAGCCATTAGATGGAACAAGGAACGCCCTGGGAACTTATTTTATAATAGAAAAATGGTTTTAGTTGGGCCATTATGCATCTCAAACTTTTCTTAAACAGAGAACTCCTATTTACAAAACTTGAACAATCTCTCGTAATGAGTATCTCTGATATTCTCATGCAAGAAGAGTTATTCTAGGGATTAAATTCCTACATACAATGATTTAAAGAAGGGGAAACTATCAATAGATAATCCACATCTCTATAATAATGAGTAAAAACGTTATTAGCCTAAAACATACAGTTTGGAACTGGTTCTTTGATCGTACTTCTATTCCAAACATTATTGAGAACGATTTCCATCAAGTTTTCACYGTTGAACATAAAAGCTATTTAAGCAAAAAAAATATTATTTTCGAAACATATCAACCATGCAAAAGCAAACCTATTATCACAACACCTAAATATAAATATAAAAGCTACTAATCATTCAGGCAATTATCTAGGATTACCAACCTGTCATTCTAGGATCAAGAACCTATCTTCCAATTTATCCTACAAAGAATCCAAAACAGAAAGCTAATTCCTTACTTTAGCAGGAAGAACCACTCTAGCAAAATCTACTCGATCCTCTATCCACATGCATATAATGCAAACAATTAAATTGCCCTCATCCATATGCTCTTTTATTGGTAAAAATAATTTGGAATCTCACGCCAAAAGGAAACTTTACAATTAGTTCAATGTACAAGCTTGCTTATGAAATATCTAGTACTTCTACCTCCTCAAACAACTTAACTTGGATATGGGGAACTCCTACATTTAAGAACCGAATCAACTAAAGAATGTTCACAAGCTATTAATTTTTGGCATAAATTTATCTATTCTTCTAAAGTAATATAGTATCAGAAAACCTTATTCTCGAAAATGAGAGGTATAAAGCAAACCATGAAAATAGTTCTAACCTTGGTCAAATGAGATGTATTCATGCTCTCGTATGCCCAGTCACTCTCAATTATGGCGTATAGGTTAGCCACCATATTTTTGATAATCTGACTTCGCTGGTACTTTTGGTTCCTTATCTTCAAATCTAAATTTCAAAGGAAGAGAATGTCCAACTGATGGTGATGGCTTAGCTTCTTATTGGCTAGCTGCTTCAATGTGAACTTCCTCCTCTGTTAGTATGGCATTAGCAAGTACTCTAGTGAAATCCTTATCATTTTTCACATGAACCTACCTTGTCTTAGTGAACCATTTAGTTTCCTCCTCTATGCCACATATGTTTTCTTCACTTTTGTTTCCACTGAGATTCTTGAATAGATTGCTATTCCTTCCCTTATCGAGCTTGTTGAAGAGTGACATTTTTGTTGAGTGGTCAAAATAGAATGTATTCTCTTTGCCACTGCCATTACGGCATTTGGTTAGTCCATGGTAGCGTCCTTGGCATGGTTGCCTTCACTTTATGTTTCACTGAGATTCTTGGATGTACTGTTATTCTTCCCTTCATCTAAACTTGTTGAAGAGTCATATTTTTGTTGTCTCAATAAACTAGAATGTCTTGTCTTTGTCACAGACTCGTCAATTGCCACTATTCCATCTAGCATTTCCCCTGTAGCTTTCTTGGTGTGGTGGTCCTCATTTAGTTCCACACGACTAGGGGAATTGTAGTTCTCAACATCAAAATCTTCATCACTAGAATGATCATTATCAGTATCACTGAAGTCGGTTGAATCATCTTCCTCCCATTTGATTCAGCACCATCTTTACTTGCATGTGTATCAAGTCCCTCATCTACAATATGAATTGACTATGTCATTGATCTTATAGAATAACCCATAGCAATTACTTGAAAATTCTACTTAAAAAAGAGGTAGAAAGAAAGATATTCTAGAATTCCAGAAAAGTTATCTTACCAATTCATGTAGTCCCATATTAACACTGATTCTTTGGGCAAGGCATTTTTTTATTACCTTATGCTTCTTTCTTATTGTTCCATTTTCTTGAACTCGTGACACGCCTATTTTGACGAGGAAATTTTATGTCAAAGTCTTCCTAACATGGATCATGGCTGCTTGCCAAAGCTGATACTAATCAACGTTCCTTATCTATCGGTCCAAATAAATTCTTTTAGTGCTTACGTTTAAGTTGATATTCGGGTATATTAAGGGTAACATTGTAAATTAAAATTATTTGACTTTATCAAAGATATTGGGAATATACATCAATCATCTATTAATTAATTATTTTTGTTTTACTAGTTTTTAATAAGTCTAGTTCAAATTACATTATTGTACAAGCTAGAAGCGAAGTGAGAATTACCACTGTTTTCTGGAGGAGAACCTGATTCAGCAATGTTGTTCACTCCTGGATCTTGAACATTGTCTGAACCAACTTTTACAATAACATCAACTTCAATACAAGGAAGATGTATATATTGTTAGTATAAAAATGTTTTACAAATTAATGCAATGTGATGTTTTGAAACTTAAACCATCTAATATGTAGTAAAGAACGAAATAGAGAACAAACTTTTCTTGGTTTGGTTTTAAGCTCCTTATGATTTTATAGACCAACTTTTCTAGGGGCCAAATCCACACTTTTTATTTTCCTTTATTGATGTCAGATATGAATCGAGCTCRTAACTKCTCACTGGGTGAGYAAACACTATTAGTAACAAAGTTATTAACTTGTGACAATCTACGTCWGTTTCTTTTTTATTTTGTRCTGATGCATTCTATTCCTTTYGACATTTTGTTTTATTACCTYTATGCACCTATTCCTAYAAACATTTGCACTAGGTTAGTTGGAATGAAAAGAAATAATACGRATATATATACTTTTAGATTGACTTTTGTAGTTATGAATGTAGAAAGATTGGGYTAATTAAACGGTCCAACTTAGTTTCCATCCAAAAGTAGATTGAACAAAAGAAAATATATAAATTTTGATGAATCATTTTTTATGGATTTAATGTCATTACTGGAAGATGTTTATGTTTATCTAAGAAACAAATTAGTCATTTAAGTTTTTCGCCTCCTCYCATCTCATTTCCTCAATCCATGCATAGCTTTAATATCTTCAAAAGACATTTTTGTGTTTCAAACTTACAATTTCATACAGAAGTAATTAATTTGTAACTAGGAAGAGATTGGGTATAGACTTGGAGAGTTAAAAAGCGAATATAATGTTAGGCATGGTTTGTTTGGGGTGAAATGCAGAATAAAATGGGAAGGAGTATRGAACRAAATGAGCYATTGTAAAGGAGAGGTAATACTCCCATTATAAGGGAGGACAAAAAAAACTTGCACTTTTGGCAAGAATTGAACGTCTGACCTYTAAGTTTTACTTTATGATCATTTAAACCAATTAGCGATCATGTTTCTCAATGTTACAACGATATAATATGGTATCTAAGAAATAGTTACCATCCYCTTCTCGRTAAGTATGTGAATATGTCTTTCTCTTTCRCATCTTACTGCCCTTCTTGCGCTCAAAATGATTCTTTCCTGCACCATCTTTTCCGATCTTGGCCTTAGTCGTTACTTGTTTACCAGTATCACCAGGAACTTGYCCAAYCACTTCGATTTCAGATCATCTTCCTYGGAACTATTGTTTGGTCCTATGGAGTTATATATTTACAGTAAAGAAGTATCCWACAACACAAAATTATGAACAAAAAAAATGACAAGATCAACAAGAAAATGTTTACCCATGTGCTTCTTCTATCTACTTCCCTTCTTCTTCATCTGAGAACTACTGCCCCCTTRGTTGGTTGCCTTCTCATGGCCTATTTCCTTCCCTTTTYAGCAGCCGTYACCATGTTAATTGGATAAATTGTTGCAGCAGCTCTCTCAGAAYTGCTGCTTCCTTGCTCCGTTGCATTTCAAGTGCCTGATTTTCTCTTCTTTCCCATCTCCATGCTCTGATCAAGGGTATTGACTCAACAAACTAGAATGTCTTGTCTTTGTCACACATTTCTCAATCCCACAACTCCTAGTACTTCCCCAGTAGCTTTCTTGGCATGGTTGCCCTCATTTAGTCCCACATGACTAGGGGAATTGTAGTTCTCAACATCAAAATCTTCAGCACTAGAATGATTATTATCAATATCACTGGAGTCRATTGAATCATSTCCCTCCTTTTTGATTTAGCACCRTCTTCACTTGSATGTGTATYAAGTCCCTCATCTATAATATGAATTGATTATATCAGTGATCTTATAGAATAATCCATAGCAATTACTTGAAACGTCTACTTAAAAAAGAGCTAGAAAAGAAAATATTCCAGAATTCCATWAAAGTTATCTTATTGATTCATACAGTCCCAAGTGACACTCAATTCTTTAGGAAATGTATTTTTTTTTTTTTTTAACCTTCTTGCTTCTTGCTTATTGTTCCATTTTTTGAACATGTGACATGTCTATTTGTCACCCTAGGTGAAGTATTTGTTGCCCTCTATGCGACCTACAATCCACCTCAATGTATGTTATTATATATGTTGATGTGCYTACTGGGTGTCGATGTGCAATACTAGGTTTCAACCAACTTATATAGAAAATTTCCTATATATCTTGTTTATATTTTTTGTTCWTGTCAACATCAATGAAAATACTTGCATTTTTTGAAGGAGCTGGACTGAAAGAAAATAATACYGATATGTGCATTTAGATTGACATTTSTGGAYATGAAAGTCGAAAGATTGGGTTTAGTATTCGAGTACATTAAGGGTAACATTGCAAATTAAAATTATTCTATTTATCTATCTGCATGGAATAAATAATTGGACTGCCTCTAATGGGWCTACTTTATCAAGCATATGCAAAATATACATCAATTATCTATTTAATTAATCATTATGGTTAACTAGTTTTTGAACAATTCAAGTTCAAAATGACACAATTGTGSTAGCTAAAAGAAACATGTTTTCTAGAGGTGAACTTGGTTCARCAACATTTTTCACTTCTGGATCTTGAACATTTTCATTTTCWAAATCAATTTCTATTACTTCAACATATTCATCAAGAAACACGAGTTGYATATTGTTAGTATAAGAATGGGTAACMGAAATAATGCAATGCCATTATTTGAAACTAAAAGGCTAAATTCATAGTTTTTTTCTTGATTGATGACCAGATATGAATCGAACAATAACTTCCTTTYAGGTAAGAAAATACTATTAGTAAGCAAGTTATTAATTTGTACATCTGTTGMTRTGCTTATTGGCTGCTTATTGGRTGCTAATRTGCAAMCCTACAATGAAGTTTCTCCTGTAATATCTGATTTTCCTTTGGATTCATCCCCATAATGGGGTAGGTTAGGGAGACGGGCACCAGAGTCAAAAGTCAATCTGATGTTGAATATCTCGCATAGGAGGTAATTATTTTGGTTWGTTTAAGTTGCCCCAAAATTCACCCAATAGTTTTTGAATCGGTTCAGGTACACTCACAACACTATCTTAAACCTTAGCCAGCAAGGAAAACATCCAGTCAAAATCCTTCATGTCTGATGAAAAATCATTAACATATTATGTAATGGTCAAGAAAGCATTTCAAAACTCTTCTGCTCTCGGTGGTTTGAACAATTTTGTTCTATTTTCCTTTCGACTGAAACATGTATGTATTATCCTTCTCCTTATGTAATGTGTAAACATCATATTGACATAGTCTACCCAATAAGATATGATAGGCATCCATGTCCGCATCATCASAAATAACCTCAAATTTATATATGTAATGTTATTATAAGCTTTTGGAKTTTCTCTTGTAGATGCATTTGGCTGGGGGCTTGCTGACTGATTCATATGAATGAAATTTGCMAAGGTTAATAACCGATAACCAYATTACCATTTTACAACAGTGATGCACTAACTTGGCTATTTAATTCGATAACTATATTCTCCAAACATTTTTTTAGGTCCCTATAAGCTGAGAAAATTTTGTATCAATTTATTATATGTCATTTCCTMGAGGAAAAGTGGGATTGTTTTGAAAATTTGAAATCCATTCAGTTCCTTGAAGTTTYTGCAGATAGCATGAATACTTGCTCTTTGGTTGGGACCTTYTGAAAAATCATCTATCTTCTACACTGAGTAATGGWCTACTAAGMGAGATATAGCTTGCTAAAGATGCAGTGAGTAAATCAAAATGACTTTGAGAGTAAAAGAATTAAAAACCATTTAAAAAAATTTATTAGAAATAAATATATTACAAAATAAAAAATCCTTAGAAAGAAATGGTAACATAAATCATCTCCAGTAGCAGTTTTGTCCCTCAAAATGAACTACTTGCATGGCTAAATCCAATATCTTTTAAAGCCAATATCTTTCAAGTTTAGGAAGAGCATGAAATAAAGCCAAAAGGAGTTATCCATATATGTGAACTTCCTATATGAAATGAGAAATGTTCTCATAATTTCTTGTCTGCATAAGAGCAGGGGAAGTAAAAAAACCAACATCTTCTACATGTATCTGAAGCCTCCCCGGTATAGAAGAAAAATTCAAAACTCAGATACCTTCCCTTCTTCTTGGAAAAAAAGAACAGATATAGATTTATTAGAGTCTACTGCAAGAATATAATTTGTTAATAAAAATAACACGTTAAGTTCCTATTTTAATTATCTATATAAGATACAAATCAGTAGATTTGATGAAGAAAATGCTTCGCATGTCTCCTAGCTGTATCCTTGTGCAATTAATAATGATACATAATCACTTTAGATATGGACAAGAACCTCCTTTTCCAACTTATTCACAGAACTATGAATGTACTGGGTATTCTAGTGCTACAAAAAGGCAGAGGAGAATAATAGAAAATAAGACCCTTATTGTCATTGGACCTCGTGGAGTCAACTTTGTAAATATTTTCATTAAATATGAAAAAAATAGATGAAAAACTTCCAAAAGTTAAGCTGCAACCTTGTAAACATTACGGCACATAAGCTCCTATAATATCATGATAATAGATAACCTTATAAATATTATCAATGATATGTTACTCGGCACTGGTAGTAATTGACAGAGCTCAAATAGGAAGATTATCAGTTCTCTAAGTTAAGTGTATAATCACCACAAAATAAACTTCCATAATAGGAGATAATCTAAAGAATAGTTTCGAYTAGAGGCCTGCCACTAGCTTACATCTCCTACGAATAATCTCGAATCATCACCTCCAACTATAGGTTGCCCAATGACAACAAATGCCCTATGTTTTAATTATGCCTCTACTGTTAGATCTAGATCATTATGGAATACCTATCCTATTGGGGAACATACTCRAAATGACAYAAGGATACCTACAATGTCTAACTAGAAGTGTGGTAGAAGCCATGGGGGYAWTGGAAACCCCTGTCCTACTTAATCTTTTAAAAYRGTGATTTAAAAAMATGTTTAAGGTTCCATTAACATCTAGTAAAACATTTAAACWKATATTACTACATTGGAGAGTAATCCATAAGCTAATTTTACATTTTGTTAGTTAACCTATCAAAAACCATTATCAAATATCCATATTTATTCTTAGTTTCTATGTCATGGATGATAGCCTTTGAGAAAGTAACTCATAAACTAATTCCATATTTTTATTTCGRTTTTGTAAAATGTTTTATTTCCATTTTAATTCTATCTAGAGTAAGYAATCCTCATAAATTAACATGGTTATGATCACGCTTTAATAATCRAAAAAGCAATTATTTAATTTAAAACCTAAGTTCATTCTTTAAATTGATTTAAAACACTTTATCAAATTTAATTGTTACAAGCGCCTATACCTCAACCACGAGGTTCACATCAAATCTAWTTTGTAAAAATAAACAAAATATTTACAATCCCYATACCTTGACTTCATGAGATKTACAAGAGATCTAGAAATAATTCTTCTCAGARGGATCCATRCAAACACACAAAAAGTTTAAAACTAGTAAAGGGACCTTCTTTTTTAGTTTTAACCTAATATGCTCCTAATGTTAAAACMATGGCTCTGATACCACTTAAAGAACCTTACGAAGCAAGGAATCACGMAGCAGGAGCAAAAGTTCATAATTTTAATCRTTCGTAAGGTGAGTTTWGGAGAAACTTACTACTTTTTAATTTTTTCTRGAGCAAATGTGGTGCTAGGGTTTCTAGAGGTGTCRAATGCTCTTCACTCAACTCTTCAGTCCGAGGTGAAAGGGGTGGCATCACAAATGGCTCTGAAGGCTRYCTAGATTCTATAACTTGMTAAGGATGATTCTTTGTAATGAGTCTCTGAATTCTTAGCATGAAAATAGCAAGAAGACTCCTATTCTGATATTCCTAGGTATTATTCTACCTATMTAGATTAGAGTTAGTGASAACCTAYGATGAATTTTTGTTAGAAGTAGAGAGAGAGAGAAAGAGTGTGTAGTTGCCAAAGAAGGAGTTCAGTACGTCAAGGGAATTCTTCCAAGAGAAATTATATATATTATGGTTAAAGGACAAAATCCTAAAATAATGGTCTTGGTATCTCCACCTTCYTGTGATTTGGGCTAAGGGGTATACATCCTAAGGTGACCTATATGCTCCCAAGATAAGGGGAACTTTGGCCACCCTATGATTTTCCCTTGTGAGGCCAAAATCTCTGGTCCTTTTTGGGCCATGTCTAGTTCTTCTTCACTCTAATTTAAGACCTAAGTTCATTCTTTAATTAATTCTTTTCGTGGATCAACCCAAGTAATTAATTAGACACCTAATGGACTAATTTATTTTAGCCCAACAAATATGGATTAAACTGAATAAAATAACACCTCTCATTAAAAAAGTTCATCCTTGGAGCCAAGTTGTACAATTAAGTACTTAGGTGATATTGTGCTATTCAGGGGACCAAAAGAGAAATTATTCATGGCTACTCAAATGACCAAGATACCCTAACTATCTAGTAGCTATATTTTATAGGCACCTAATAAGCACATCAACAAATATAAAATATAGAGGTAACCAAGTAAAATGCCAAAAAGATTAGGATGCATTAGTACAAAATAAAAATGAAACAATGTAAATTATCACAAGTAAATAACTTACTAATAGTCTTTCTCCCCTAACGAGAAGTTAGGGGTTTGATTCATATTTGATCATCAAAAGAGAAAAATAAAATTGTGAATTTAGCCCCTAGTTAAGTTGATTACCTATAAAATCATATGGAGATTAAAATCAGATTTTTCCATTTGATTTTTAGTGCGTACTAGATGATTTAAGTTTCAAATAATCATATCGCATCATTTTGTGAAAAAATCTTATTCTAACAATATGTATTTTTTTTGTGTTCTTGATGAAGATGATGATGTTGTAGAAATTGGTCAAGCTCCAGGACTATACAACATTGTTGGATCTAGTTCTCCTCTAGAAAATAGAGGTAGTTCTCTCTCTCTTTTAGCTTGTACAATTGTGTCATTTTTAACTATAATTGTTAAAAGATAAATAAACCTTAATGATTAATTAAATAGATGTCTGATGTATATTTTGAATAAGCTTGGTAAAGTAATCATATTCGAGACGATCTAATTATTTATTCCATCAAGATACATAAGCAGAATAATTTTAAGTTACAATTATACCCTTAACATACTCGAATATTAAACCCAATGTTTTGAATGGAAACTAAATTAGGCCTTTTTTATTAAAGACAATTTACGTTCATATCTACAAAAGTCAATCTAAGCTTATACATTGGTATTATTTCTTTTTCCTCCAAGTCCTTCAATCTAAACTTAGTGTAAGTGTTTTTATTGATATTGGCATGAACGCAAAGCATAAACAAAATATATAGAAATATTTTATATATAAGTTGGCTGAAATGTAGGATTGCACATAATAAGCACCTAATAAGCACATCAACTGATGTAAGACATAGAGGTAACCAAGGAAAATGTGAAAAGAACAAGACGCATTAGTACAATATAAAAACGAAAGAGCAAAAGGGGAAGTAAATTATCCGTTTATACTAGAGTCTCATATACATTGTATAAATTATCCGTTTATAGGTTTTTACTGCAGAGTCTCATTTATATTAGATAAACTATCCATTTATAATTTTTTGAAATATAACGCCAATTTTTGCTTCATGTCTGGCCGTTCATTTCTTATCATCTATCGCTAAATTTCTCAAAGTTTACTAATATGATTCACTACTTCCGCTCCATAGTCGTCGTAGATTTTTTTTCCATATATTTATCCTTTTAAAAAATCAAGAAGATACTTATTATATTTTTAGAATTTTATCATAATTATTTTAATATCTAAATTACCACATTAATTGAACACTCAATTTTCCAAGTCAAAATTATTTCCAATAGAAATAATTTTTGATATTATCTAGTACTATTTGTCGTCCACGTGACAACCTTCACTCCTATGTTAAGAGCACATCTGAGTTCATTTCTATACTTTGGAACAATCGATGATTAAAGTTGGCCTTAATCGATTATTGTTTCTTAACAATAGATTAAGGTCGATTATTGATTTTAATGATGTTTGGAACAATTCACTATTTATAATTTGAGCCAGATTTTTTAAACTTTACAARYAACAAATTCARATCTCAAATATTTCATYCCAAMTGAAATTGTCAACAAAGAGCTTTTTAATTGAAAAAATATAATTTGAAATTTCAAAATAAAAATATTTTTCCATCTTTTTCAATTAAAAATATTTTCTTCATCTAGATGCTAATCCAAGTAGACCATAATCTCGATGTCAAATTCCAGCATAAAACAATCTTAAGCATCTTATCCTCTAACAAGCAAATGGGAACTTTGGTTGTTGAGCCGCATCTTTGGCATCATCAATCTAATTGGAAACAATTAGTAATGGAAGTGGACCGACCGTGTTGTATTGATGCGCATGTGAGGATTTGTCTCTTGCAGCAGCTCCAGGGGTAGAAGTATATTCCGATTCGCTGCTCCAACGATGGCCATAAGTCGGACTCTTTGTCCTCTAGCCATTCATATCTACACTTGGAAAAATTGTAAGTGTATGGAGTTTGCAGAAATTGAGAGAACTGTAGGTTTGAAGATCAAGGAAATCCGTGGATCACTGATTAGGGTTAACTCACTTAGTTGTAGAGCTCGATTAAGAAGAAAGCTCAGAGAAGGAATTGTTCACTGTTTAAGATACTGTAAATTCTTGATTTTTTTTTTGTGATTTTTGTTGAAAGATTTCTTCATTTTGGATATAAATCAAACAATTTCTTTGCTATAGAAAGAAACAGCTCTTCATTGTGAATGTAAAACCAAAGTCACGAAACACAATTACCATCATCTGCAAGGTCCTGGATTCAAAAAATCAGCTCCCTCTTTATTAATTCCATCACCATGTTGTCTGTCTCATCAACACCATTACTACAAAGGTTTACAATTTTGTCTTTAAATGCTTCAGGGATTACTTTAGTTGCCCCTCTTTTGACTGCTTTCACTAGGACTCTATATCTTTTCCCAGTCATTCTTGTCAAAACATTGGTCTTTTTCTCCATGCTCGAAAGCTCCTTCTTAGAAACAGAATCATGTTTTCATCTAGTACTCTTTTTGTCATCACTTTCTGAACTTCTCTTCTTCAAGACATAGGCATTGCAATCATTATCACTCTCATCTGAAACAAAACTAAATAATTCCATATGACTAGGGGAATTGTAGTTCTCAACATCAAAACCTTCATAACAAGAATGGTCCTTATCAGTATTATTGGAGTTTGTTGAATCATTTCCCTACTTGTTTGAATCAG
Organism: Rhazya stricta; assembly: GCA_001752375.1. NCBI lineage: Eukaryota > Viridiplantae > Streptophyta > Magnoliopsida > Gentianales > Apocynaceae > Rhazya > Rhazya stricta. Next base: position 28,329 of record MEJB01000265.1, on the reverse strand, counting down.
CACCATCTTCACTTGCATGTGTTGATTCTCTCATCTATAATATGATTTGACTATGTCAGTGACTGTCTCTCTTGGGATTACTTTATCTAGCACATGCAAAACAACTCATTTAAATTACTAGACTTTTAACATGTCTAGTTCCAAATGACACAATTGTACCTCTATTTTCAAGGGAGAACTCGATTTCAGCAATGTTATGCAGTCCTGCACTTTGAACATTTTCTGAACCAACTTATAGAACATCAGAAGAAACACGAAAAGGATGTATATACTATTAGTATAAGAATGTTTACAAAATGATGCAATGTAATTATTTGAAGCTTAGATATTTTAGCATGCAGTAATAAGGAAATAGAGAACAAAACTTTTCTTCATTTGGTTTTAATCTCCTTGTGATATTGTAGGTCAACTAAACTAGAGGCTAAATCCACACTTTTCTTTTCTTTCATTGAGAATCAGATATGCATCGAGCCTATATATTCTCATCGATGCTATTAATATCTGAATTATTAATTTATGATAATCTATGTTCCTTTATTTTTTATTTTGTACTAATACGTCCTATTCGGTTTTTGATATTTTCCATGGTTATCTCTATGCAATCTATTATCCACCTCAAGGTATGTTATCACATGTGTTGATGTACTTATTGGGCACCTGTGTGCAATCCTACGTTTCAAACAACTTATATAGAAATATTCCTATATTCATTATTCATGCCAATATCAATAAAAATGCTTGCACTAGTTTTAGATTGAAAGGAAATAATACCAACATATGCACTTAGATTGACTTTTGTTAATATGAATGTAGAAAGATTGGGTTTTAGTATTCGAGTACGTTAAGGGTAAAATTGATTACAATTATTGTACTTATCTATCTTAATGGAAAAAGTAATTGAAGCACCTCTAATGGGATTATTTTATCAAGCATATGAAAAATATACATCAATCATCTATTCAATTAATTATTATGGCCAGCTGGATTTTGAACAATCCAATTTCAAAATGACACAATCGTACTAGCTAAAAGAGAGAATTGCTTGTATTTTATGAAGGAGAACTTGATTCAGCAACATTTTTCACTCCTAGATATTGAGCATTTTCATTTTTTTGAATCAATTTCTATTGCTTCAACATCTTCATCAAGATACACAAAGGGGTGTGTATATTTTTAGTATAAGATTGTGTAGTAAAAATAATGCAATGTGATTATTTGAAACTAAAGGGCGAAATTCATACTTTGTTTCTTTATTGATGACAGATATGAATCGAACCAATAACTTTGCTTTAGGTGAGAAAGTACTATTAGTAAGTTACTAATTTGTACATCTATTGATGTGCTTATTGGCTGCTTATTGGGTGCCAATGTGCAACCCTACAGTGAAGTTTCTCCTGTAATATCTGATTTTCCTTTAGTTTCATCCCATAATGGTATAAGTTAGGGAGACAGGCACTAGAGACAAAGTCAGTCTGATGTTGAACTGCCACAAGCGACTAATGCTGACTTATCTTCAAATCTAAATTTCAAAGGAAAAGAATGTCCAACTTATAGTGATAGCTTAGGTTCTTCTTAGCTAGGTGCTTCGATGTGAACTTCCTCTTCTCTTATTATGGCATTACCAAGAACCTTACTCAAATCATTATCATTTTTCACTTGAATCTGCCTTGTCTTAGTGAACCATTCACTTTCCTCCTCTTTGCCACATACTTTTTCTTCACCTTTCTTTTCATTGAGATTCTTGAATAGGTTGCTATTCCTTCCTTCATCTAAGCTTGTGAAGAGTGATATTTTTGTTGTATGGACAAAATAAAATGTCTTCTCTTTGCCACATACTCTTCAATCTCCACCTCGTCATCTAGTTTGTCCCTGGCAACTTCCTTGGCATGGTTGTTGTCACTTTGTTTTTCGCTAAAAGTCTTAGATGAACTGTTATGCTATCCTTCATCTAAACTTGTTGAAGAGTCACAATTTTGTTGTCTTAACAAACTAGAATTTCTTGTCTTTGTCACACACTCGTCAATTGCCGCTACTACATCTAGTATTTCCCCAGTAGCTTTCTTGGTGTGATGGTCCTCATTTAGTTCCACACGACTAGGGGAATTGCAGTTCTCAACATCAAAATCTTCATCACTAAAATGATTATTATCAATATTGCTGGAGTCTATTGAATCATCTCCCTCTTGGTTTGATTCAACACCATCTTCACTTGCATGCGTATCAAGTCCTCAATCKATAMTATGAATTGACTATGTCAATGATCCTATAGAATAACCCATAGCAATTACTTGAAACTTCTACTTAAGAAAGAGCTAGAAATGAAAATATTCTAGAATTCCATAAAAGTTATCTTACTCATTCATACACCATAGTAACACTGATTCTTTAGGCAAAGTATTTTTTTAACCTTATTGCTTCTTGCTTATTGTTTCATTTTTTGAACTTGTGACATGTCTATTTGTCACCTAGCCCTAGGTGAAGTATTTGTCGCCCTCAATGCGACTTGTAATCCACCTCAAGGTATGTTATTACATATGTACTTATTGGGCACCTATATGCAATACTAGGTTTCAACCAACTTATATAGAAAATTTCCTATATATCTTGTTTATATTTCTTATTCATGTCAAAATCAATGAAAATACTTGCAATAGTTTTAGATCGAAAGGACYCGGATTGAAAGGAATTAATACCAATATGTGCATTTAGATTGCATTTGTGGATATGAATGTAGAAAGATTGATGGAATAAATAATTGGACCACCTCTATCGGGATTACTTTATCAAGCATATGCAAATTCTATATCAATCATCAATTTAATTAATCATTATAGTTTATTGGTTTTTGAACAGTTCAAGTTATTCTACTAGCAAAAAGAAAGAATTACTCTGTTTTCTAGAGGAGAACGCGATTTATCAACGTTTTTCACTCTTCGACTTGAACATTTTCATTTTCTGAATCAATTTCTATTACTTCAACTTCTTCTTCATCAAGAAACACGAAAGGGTGTGTATATTGTTAGTATAACAATGTGTAACAAAAATAGTGCAATGTCATTATTTGAAACTAAAGGGCTAAATTCATACTCTTTTTTTGTCTATATAAGATAGATATAGATTAGTCTACCGCAAGAACACAATTTGTTAATGAAAACAASATGTTAAGTTCCTATCTTAATTATCTATATAAGATGCAAATCAGTATATTTGGTGAACAAAATGAGCTCATTCCTTTCTCCTAGTTGTATCCTAGTGCAATTAATAATGATACATAATCATTTTAGATATGGACAAGAACCTCCTTTTCCAACTTTACTCACAAGACTATGAAAGTACTGGGTATTTTAGTGCTACAAAAAGGAAGAGGGGAATAAGAGAAACTAAGACCCTTATTGTCATTCGACCTCGTGGAGTCAACTTTGTCAAAAATATATGAAAAACTTCTAGAAGTTAAGCTGGAACTTTGTAAACATTACCTGGACATAAGCTCCTTATCATGATAATAGATAACCCTATAAATATTATCAATGATTTGTTATTTGGTGCTGAGAGTAACTGACAGATCTCTAATAGGAAGATTATCAGTTCTCTAAGTTGTGTATAACCACCATGCTTGCAAATGCTTTTTCTTTTTCAAGAATACTTGGCTTGACCAAAAGCAAAATGTTGAAAAGTTCTTCAAAGTTATTTCAAAAAGGAGTTCTTGAAAGAATAATTGTCTTCTTCATCTAAAGTTATAAGAGAGTCTTCCTAATAGGACTACTTTGGTAGCGAGGAATGTTCCCTTCATTGAGAATTACCAATTTGGGCAATTGAAGCGCTATTCTCTGTAGATTTTGAGACTCTTTATCTAGAGCAACATCCTCCACAGCAAGTTTCTCATATAAATAACTTATCCCCAAAATACTTGTACAGAAAAAAACTTTACCCATCCAACTTTGTTATTGTCTGGAGATCTGCTTATGAGGAAAAGTTTGATAAGGCCTTTGTTTTCTTTCCTGGAGAACTCTGGATTTTCATGGAATGGAAATCCAACTTCCCATTTCTTCAATTCTTCTTCCCATGTAAGGAGCAATTATAACTGGCCTAGATTCAGGAAACTTCCTTAAGCAACTTTGGACAAAAACTATGGATAGTGGGTTTTGATTGTACCTAAAGCATGAGATATTATGCATCCACCAGCATCTTTCAGAAGTTTTTGTAGCATGTGAATAATAGATGTTTCGATTCGAAAACAAGCGAGTATATGTTAAGAAAATAAACTAATCATAGCAATGTTGAATAATAACCAAGGTCATCTAAACATGAACCTTGTGCATCAAGGAAGAATAAATACATATCCAAACTTCTATTTTGTACCTTAATTTTCCTTTACTAGAGTTTGATCTAAAGAATATTACTAAACAGAGAGTTTATGCAACTAAACTTAAAAGTTCCATATGGCTTCATTGAAGTTCATTTAATTGATTATTTTATCGATCATTTAAAATCATGTTTTATAATGTCAGAACAATAAGGGTTGGAAGTAGCAGCCATCTTTAGTTCTTCTATCTACCTCTCTTCTTCTTTATTTGAGAACTGTTCCCCGTTGGCTCATTCCCTAATCATGGCCTGATTTTGTTTTCTTTTTATTTGGAGCCGCTCTATTTGGAACTGCTACTCCCTTGGTTCGTTGCATTTCCAAGGCCATATCTGCTCTTCTTTCCAATCTCCATATTGTGATCAAGACTATGAGCGGGCTTCTCACAATTGCTGCTTGCTTGCTTCTTCTTTGCTTCAGCGGCAAAGTGCCTTGCAATAGTCCAAGGATGATTCTGAAACTTGCATGCCCTGGTTCTTTGAGCAATGGTAGAACTAGTTCCATCCATGCCCGACATGAGCAGCGCGAAATCAATAAGAAATGTTGGACGAGTCCAGAAACTCAAATTGTCTAGTCAGAGGTATAAATTAGAGAATCAAATGGATGATTTTGTTGGGAATTCATAAGCAGAAATTTCGTTAGTGCTCAGAGAAGATACAAACATTGTTATAGAAGCTAAAGATTCTATTCGATGGGATGAAAGAATTTCAACAAGTTTGAAAAGTTATGTCTGAAAGATGTGACCACCTGACACGTAACATGATGTGTTTAATATGTAAGGTTATATTTTGCAAAAATATCTAAGTAGTTATGACTATTCAATGTATCTATTTTACCAAATAAATTAATGATTTCTTCCCCTTATTAATTTAGAAAATAATGAATTCTTAATTTATAAAACATAACTTCCAAGTTTGGTTTACGGACTTACTTACTAGAGTCTCATCTACGTCGTATAAACTATCCATTGATAAATTTTTAAAAGGTAACACCAATTTTTTCTTCACGTGTAGCCCCTTCATTTTTATTGTCTATCGGTTAATTCCTAGAATTTTCTACTTACTAATATGATTTAATTCCTCCACTCCAATGTTCTTTTAGAATTTCTAAAATTATTTTTCATTTTAAAAATTCAAGAAGATATTTATTATTTTTTTTTGCAATTTTACCCTTATCCTATATTACTCACTAATTACCATGTTAATTGAACATTCAATTTTCCAAGTTCAAATAAATTCCAGTGCTTTATCCATTTTGGAAATATGGTGCTAATTTTTTACATCACGTGTCGCCCGTTCATTTCTTATCATATATCATTAAATTCCTGAAACTTTCTACTCACTAATATTTTTACTACCTCCGCTGCACAATTGTCTTAGATGTTCTTTTTTACGAATTATTTTTCTTTTAAAAAATGAAGAAGATACTTATCATACTTTCCGAATTTTACCCTTATCACTTATTAATATCTAAATTACCATATTAATTGAGCACTCAATTTTCCCAGTCAAAATTATTTCCAATAGATATTGTTTGATATTATCTAGTACTCTTTGTTCTCCACGTGACAACCTTCACTCGTATATTGAGAGCACTTCAATGTAATATTTTCCATTGAATCTATTCAAATTATTAAATTAAACCTCACAAGCACAACTAAGTTCATTTCTATAGCTTGGAACAATAGATGATTAAGGTTGGCCTTATTCGATTGTTGTTTCTTAACAACAAATTAAGGCCAATTATTGATTTTCAATGATGTTTTAAATTCAATTTCATTAATCGATTAACATCGATACCTTATTAATGATTATTTATAATTTGAGCTGACTTTTAAACGTCAGAAATGATAAATTCAGATCTCAATTATTTTGTCCAAAATGAAATTTTCAACAAAGAACTTCTTAATTGAAAAAATAATTTGATATTTAAAAATAAAAATATTTTGTTCATCTAGATGCTAATCCAAGTGGATCTTACTCTTGAATGTCAAATCCATTAACCTAAAATCATGAGGGGCCAAATATCATATTATGCTAGGCATTAATTTTAGTGTTCATGTCATCATGTTTACTTCTACTAGCTCTTTCTCATTGTAACGAAGAAGATAGTCTTGGTAGAAAAAGAAAAGGCGGCAAATTCTATAATTCAAAATTCAAATTATTTGGATAGGATGCAGATGGCTCCTAATCTTCTTTAAGTAAAAAATGGAGACACCTTCCTACCAGTTACAGAGAAAATCTATGAATTCCATTATAAATCAATCTGAAGCATCTTATACTCCAATAAGCAAAACAATTGATAAAATGCAAACTTTGGTTGTTGAGCAGCATTTTTGGCGTCATCAATCTAATTGCTCTTAAAATTGGAAATATTAGTAATGGAAGTGGACTGACCGTGTTGTTTTGATGCTAGGTAAGGATGAGTCTCCTACGGCAGCTTCAAGGGTAGTAGTAGTTTTCGACTCGCTGCTCCAACGATGGCCATAAGCTGGATTCTTTGTTCTCTAGCCATTAATACCTACACTTGAAAATTTGTACGTGTATGGACTTTGCAAAAGGGAGAGAATTGTGGAATTGAAGTTGAAATAAATTCATAGTTCAGAGACTTCCAATTTCATTGTTAGAGACAGATTTTTAGGGTTAGATACTTAGTTGCAGAGCTCGACTAAGTAGAAAGCRCAMAGAAKGAATTGTTCACTATTTAAGAGATTGTACATTCTTCATTTTTATGTGATTTTTTGTGGAAATATTTCTTTTTTTTTTTTTTGCATATAGACCAAATAATTTCTTTGTTATAGAAAGAAACAATTCTTCATTGTGAATGTATAATCAAATAAATGATTTTTTGTGGAAATATTTCTTTTTTTTTTTTTGCATATAGACCAAATAATTTCTTTGTTATAGAAAGAAACAATTCTTCATTGTGAATGTATAATCAAAGCCAAGAAACACAATTATCATCATCTGCAAGGTTCAACAAACATAAAGAAAACAATGGTTCTAGCTTCAGCAACACTATGCTCATTATTAATTTCCAATGCCATGCTCTTTGTCTCACCAACACCATTACTGCAAAGGTTTACAGTTTCATCTTCACATATTTTAAGGATTACTTTAGTTGCAGGAACTTTATCGCTTGATTGTGCTACGACACCTTTTTTTTTTTTTTTTTTTACTATAGGACTATATTTTTTCCAAGTCGCTTCTATCAAAACTTTGGTCTTTTCCTCCATGCTCGGAACCGCCCTTCCTAGAAACAGAACCATCATTTCTTCCAATACTCTTTTTTATCACTTTTTGAACTTGCAACACCCCCAACTTAGAAACTATCGTAATTCAGGAACGTCACCCATTTACCCTTACATAGATTTCGAAAATTGAAAAAAATAATTTTTTTATATTTAATACAAAGGGTTTACAAAATTTTCGGCAGAATTTCCCCTATAATGTCAACATATCCACCTATATAAAATTAAACTATCTCACACCAACATCACCAACATTCCACATATAACTGAAATAGATCCATTTCCCAACAATAATATTTATTAACAAAATACTCAGATTCAAAATCCAGCGGAAGTTTTTGATATAAAATGAATAAAATTTTAATCATTTAACAAGTTCATAAATCAATAAAAAATTTAATTAATATAAATAACTCTTGGGTATCAAAGTCTACTCCAAAATGATCTCCACACACCATTTGGCTAATTATCACATGAAACGTAAAATAAGGGAATACGGAGCAAGCTACTAAACTCAATAAGTAAATACCATACATGAATGCGCGTGGCATGCACTGTATGTCATGAAATTCAAAAATTAACTTTGTCAAAACTTTCCAAAAGTTTTCTTTTCGAATCATGAGCTCACTCAGTGTAATGCTTAGCCATTGAGATCCACAGTAGGCAATTATTATTTGAAACCCGATCATATTCTACCGGTAGAACTGCAAAGCGATTAACATTACTTAATCTTTTCCTTTCATTTTCACCTCAAAARAGGTGAACATTACTTATGTTCCTACACTACAAGAGGGTTAGGTCAGGTGCGCCAGTTCCTTACGCCCCATTTTCCATTTGCACCTTTCATGGTCTAGGATTTACACACATTTTTCAAATTCCTTATATCTGGAAATCATTCAGCATTTAAAAATCACATTTTTCCAAAACTTCATTCCTCAAAACATTTGCATTTCCAAACGTCATTCTTTAAACATTTGTTTTCTTAAATGCATGATTATGCCAATGCCAGTAAATAGTGCAAAATACTACAGACTATAGGCACATGAACATGGATCATATAAACTCTGAACTTAAACTTCCCAACATGTCATCAAGTAGAAAAATTCACATACTTGAAATAAAACCATAAATCATATCACATAAAAGCAATCCAATTATAACCACAATACACATGCAATACAATTAATGGGAATGTGAAATTTACTTACTTGAAGTTCTTAGTAAATTTGTATATTTTAAATCGCTAGCAAAGTGCCCTGGTTATCCACAACGTCGATGTGTCACAAGTATCCTTATATTATTACAGAAAGAATATTCATTTGAGATTTGTTTAACCAAATACATTTATTTAAATAAGTGTTCACCATTAAAACGTTCATCATTTCTCCTATGCGTAACATTAATCAATAGTTTCTGAGTTTAAATTGCATGCTGGTAATAATCGAACTACTAAGAGTATAAGTTAATTTTGTACTTCAGATGTAATGGTGTCAACACGTTTGGAAAACAAATACGCTCCGGGCGTGCGAACGATAGTCCTGGGTGCACCTGCAATTGGTTTGAGCTGAAGCCGCATGGTGCCTGGGCGCCTGTGCGCCTGGTCACCTGGGCAATTCTGCTCCGGGCAAATTCTATTTTTCGATCAAGCAATGAGTTTCTGTGATGAACTCCGGCAAAAAGTAATTGGACAGCAAGCCGAATGGCAACAACTCGATCGGATAGCTTCCTTCTGATCTGGATAGATGAAGTAGAGATCCCTTGACTTGGCGTCAAGTTGCTGCTAGTACGAGCGGACGAGSCATGAGTTTTCGATCATGCAGCGATGAGTAGATTTAGGTGCAACGAGGAGTTTTGGCTAGTCTGTCTAGCAGCAGTGTTTCGTGAGAGTAGCAGCCTGATGCACGGCGATGATCGAACCTAGCAAACGGTGAGCAGTTGGGAAGCAAAAATCTCTACTCATGCAGCAAGGTCAATGCATAGTTCTGGGGAGATGGAAAAGAGCGAAGAGAGAGAAAGAGGGAGAAGAAAGGGAGAGGAAATCGGCATCGGTCAAGCAGAGGGAGGAGGCGGTGGTAGGTGGCGGTTGGTGTAAGGATTAGGGTTGTGGGGAAGAAGATGAATAGTCATATTTTGGTAAACCAATTTACAATTTTTTTTTAAGCTAACTTAACCCCAACTAAAATTTATTCGTAAGCCATTCTTATTCCTTAACCAACTAAGCCCAACTAAATGGAGATCTAGTTTTTTTGGGTCCACAATCAAACCCTAATCTAGTTTTAGGTTTGAATAAGAAGAGAACGGACTCTAARGGGTCAGGCCTAAATTAATTAACTAAGACTTCTAATTAAATTACATTAATAAAATTTCACATTTAAATAAAATATACGCACATAATAATACACAAATAGATAATCAGTTGGAGAAATAATAATTTATTTGTAATTGGCACAACAAATGTTTACGGCCTCCAAGTCCTTCCGCTGTAAAATAATCCAATCACTAATAATCACGAATATAATCTAATTAGTGGATTAGAATATAAATTATATAATTATATAAAGTTCGTAAAAACGAAATCTTTTTTTTCATCACTTTCTGAACTTCTCATGTTCTAGGCGTACGCGTTGCAATCGTTCTTGGTTAGGGAGACCTCCCCACTCTTAGGACAGGGGTCGGTGAGAACATACTTGTAGCCTTCGGTAGGGAGTACTATGTTCAGGTTCCTCTTCCAGTTTGCATTATTAGCCTCTGTGAGCTTATGCTTTTTAAGAATAATACTCAAGCAAYAGAAAGAACCTCTAACAGTCATTTTTGAAAAACATGAATAAAGTAATTTTAGAGTTTTCCTACATTATAAAAAAATATTGGACATAAGCTCAAATCATATGATGATAATAGATAACCTATGACTATTATCAATAATATGTTATTTGGTGCTTAGAATAATTGATAGAGCTCCTATAGGAAGATTATCAGTTCTTTAAGTTAAGTAGATAACCACCACAAACTAAACTTCCATAATAGAAAATGATCCAAGGAATAGTTCCGACTAGAGGCCGGGCACTACCTTACATCTCCTACGGATAATGTCACATCATCACATCCAACTATAGGTTGGTTAATGGCAACACATACCCTAGGTTTTAATTATGCCTCGACAATTAGATCATTATGGAGTACCCATCCTACATTAGAACATGCGCAAAATGACATGAGGATACCTACAATCTCTAACTAGAGGTATGATGGAAGCCATGGGGCCGTTGGAAACCCTCTCCTACTTAATTTTTTTAAATGAAGGTTTTAAAAAACATTGGTTCCACTAACATCTAGTAAAACATCTAAACTTATATTCCTCCATTGGAAAGTTATCCATAAGTTAATTTTACATGTTAATCTATCAAAAACCTTATTATGAACTATCCAKTTTATTCTGACTCTCTATGTCATGGGTCATAGCCTTTAAAAAAATAACTCATAAACTAATTCCGTATTTTTAATTAGGTTTGGTAAAGCATTTTATTTCCATTTTAATTCTATCTAGACTAABCAATCCTCATGAATTAACATTGTTATGATCACACTTTAATAATTTTAAAAGTAATTATTTAATTAAAGACCTATGTCCATTCTTTAAATCGATGTAAAACACTTCACCGAATTTAATTGTTACAAACTCCTATCCCTCAACCACGAGGTTTAATTCAAATCTAATTTGTAAAAAATAAACAAATGATATTTACAATCCCTATACTTCCACTTTATGAGATTTATAAGAGATCTAGAAATCATTCTTTTCAAAGGACGCATAAAAACACACAAAAAGTTTAAAACTAGTTAAGGGACCGCCTTTTATAGTTTGAACCCTACTATGCTCCTAATGTTAAAACCCTGGCTCTAATACCACTTGAAAGACCTTACGAGGCAAGGAATCATGTAGAGGAAGCAAAAGTTCAGAATTTTAATCTTTCGTCAGGTGAGTTTAGGAGAAACTTACTACTTTTTATTTTTTTGGGAACAAATGTACTGCTAGGGTTTTTGAAATGGTTCTGAAGGCTGCTTGGATTCTATAACTCGCTAAGGATGATTCATCGTAGCGAGTCCTTGCATTTTTCGCATGAAAATAGCAAGAAGACTCTTCTTCTAATATTCCTAGGTATCACTCTACCTATCCAGACTAGGGTTAGGGAGAACCTAGGATAAAATTTCGTTGGAAAGAGAGAAACAGTGTCTGTATGGTGGCCAGTGAAGGAGTTCAGTAAGCAAGGAGGATTCTTCCAAGASAAATTATATCTATTAGGGTTAAAGAACAAAATCCCAAATAATAGAGTCTTGGAATCCCCAATTACCTATGATTTCGGCCAAGGGATATACATTCCTAGGGACATAATCCTCCCAAGATAAGGGGAATTTTGGCCACTCTAGGGTTTCCCTTGTGAGGCAAAAATTTCTGGTCTTTTATGGGTCATGTGGTTCTTCTTCACTCTAATTCAAGACCTAAGTCTATTCTTTAACTAATTTTTTTCTCGGATCAACCCAAGTAATTAGTTCAATACCTAATGGATTAACTTATTCTAGCCCAATAAATATGAACTAAACCAAAATATAAATATACCTCTTACTAAAATTGTTCATCCTTGAAGCCAAGTTGTACAATTAAGTACTTAGGTGATATTAAGCTACTCAAGGGAACAAAAGACAAATTATTTATGACTACTCAAATGACCAAAATACCTAACTACCTAGTAGCTACATTTTATCAATTTAAGTATTCCATTTATCACCTTATGGATACACTGACTCCACAAGCAATTTTGTTTGAGCAAAGTCTTCGATCTATAGGTGAAATGACAAATATATTCTTCTGTGCAACATCCATCATTGAGAGAGCAATAATGTACTAACACTTTTTCAAAGACATCTACCATCCTTAGGTAGCTAGTCCGATAATTAATCTAACTCGAATGTCCTTACTTATCATTGGGAGCTACCTAGAAGTACACATTCTTAAGTCACCTTTCTGGGATCCTGGATCATTTCATTATCCTTCGGACAATCTAAATCTAGTGTAAGTGTTTTTGTTGATGTTGACATGAGCAAAAAATAGAAACAAAGATATTTTGCTGTATAAGTATGCTGAAATGTAGGATTGCACATAATAGGCACCCAATAAGCACACCAACAAATATAAAATATAGAGGTAACCAAGTAAAATGCCAAAAAGAAAGTATAAAATAAAAAAGAAACAACGTAAATTATCACAACTAAATAACTTATTAATAGTCTTTCTCATCTAACGAGAAATTATGAGTTTGATTCACAAGTAAATAACTTACTAATAGTCTTTCTCATCTAACGAGAAATTATGGGTTTGATTCATAACTGATCATCAACGGAGAAAAATATAAGTGTGAATTTAGCCCCTGGTTAAGTTGATTGCCTATAAAATCATAGGGAGATTAAAATCACATTTTTCTATTTCTTTTTTAGTGCATACTAGATGATTTAAATTTCAAATAATCATACTGCATGATTTTGTGAAAAATTCTTATACTAACAATATGTACATATTTTTGTGTTTCCTGATGAAGATGATGATGTTGTTAAAATTGTTCAAGCTCCAGGATTGAACAACATTGCTGGTTCAAGCACTTCTTCAAAAAATAGAGGTAATTCTCTCTATCTTTTAGCTTGTACAATGTGTCATTTTCAACTATAATTGTTAAAATATAAATAAACCTTAATGATTAGTTAAATAGATGTTTGATGTATATTTTGAATACGCTTGGTAAAGTAATCACATGAGAGATAGTCTAATTATTTATCCCATCAAGATAAATGAATAAAATAATTTTAATTTACAATTTTACCCTTAACGTACTCGAATATTAAACCCAACCCTTCAATCTAAACTTAGTGCAAGTGTTTCTATTGATATTGGCATGAACAAAAAATATAAACAAATTTTACAGAAATATTTTCTAAATAAGTTGGCTGAAATGTAGGAATGCACATAATAGGCACCCAATAAGCACGTCAACAGATGTAAAACATGAAGGTAATGAAGGAAAATGTGCAAAAGAATAGGATGCATCAATAAAAAAAAAATGAAAGAGCATATATTGTCACTAGTTAATAACTTACTAATAGTAATTCCACGCCTAACTAGATGTCATGGGTCCGACTCATATCTAGTCATCAATAGAGAAAGAAAAAGTATGAAATTAGTCCCCAATTAAGTTGATTGCTTATAAAACAAGGGGATTAAAATCAAAATTTTCTATTTCTTTTGTAATGTATACTAGACGATTTAATTTTTAAATAATCACATCACATAATTTTTATAAAACATTATTGTACTAACAATATATACATCATTTTTGTGTTTTTTGATGAAGATGATGATGTTGTAGAAATTGTTCAAGCTCTAGGATTGAACAACTCTTTTTTTGCCTTGAGGGAACCATGCTTGCAAATGCTTTTCCTATTTCAAGAATTCCTAGGCTAACCAAATGCAATGTGTTGAAGCGTTCTTCAAAGTTGTTCTAGACAAGAGTTCTTGAAAGAACATTGTCTTCTTCGTCTAAAGTAATAAAAGAGAACTGCTTTGCTCGCGAGGAATGTGCCCGTCATTGAAAATTACCAACTTGGGCAGCTAAAGCAGTATGCTCCATAGATTTTGAGACTCTTCATCTAGAACCACTTTCTCCCCAGCAAGTTTCTCATATAAATTGTAAATTATCCCCAGAATAAATTGGAAACACTTCGTTGTAGTCTGAAGATCTGCTCATGGTGAAAAGTTTGATAAGGTGTTTGTTTTCTTTCCTAGAGAATTGTGGATTGCATAGGTTGTGGAATGGAAACTCGACTTCTTGTTTCTTCAATTCTTCTTCCCATGAAAGGCGGGTTTGGAAATTGGCCTAAATTCTGGAAACTACCTGAAGTAACTTTCGACAAAAACTATGGATAGGCAGATTTTGCTAGTTCCCGGAGCTTGAGATATTATGCATATGCCAACATCTTTTGGATCTGCACTCTTTAATTCAATCGGATGCATTGTTCCCGCCAGTGTTTTCCACAAAAACTCATCTCCTTCTTGCTCATACATGCTTTCTCTTACACCAGGTACTACACTCCAGATTGTTCCAATTTTGTTGTATGGTTGGTGCAGATTATCCATTGTAGTCGGGACATCAACACCATCTGGTTACCTCTACATTTGACATCTTTTGATGTGCTTGTTGGGTGCCTATTATGTGCAATCCTATATTTCAGCCAATTTATATAGAAAATATTCTTATACATCTTGTTTATATTTTTTGTTTATGTCAATGTCAATGAAAACATTTAGACTAGGTTTAGATTGAAGGGGTTGGAAGGAAAAGGAATAATAGCGATATATATATATATTTTGATTGACTTTTGTGAATATGAATTTTGAATGATTGCGCTTAGTTAAAAAGGCAAAACCTAGTATCCATTCTATAAATTGGATTTAATATTTGAGTACGTTAAGACTAAAAATTAAAATAAAATTATGCAACTTATCTATCTTGATGGGATAAATAATTGGACCATCTCTCTCATGGGACTAGATTATCAAGCATATACATCAATCATCTATTTAATGAATCTTTTAAGGATTACTTATGCAATGGGATTATTTGAGATGTAAATCATCATGTATGCACTAAAAGGGAAATGGAGAAATTTAATTTTAATCTCCTTATGGTTTTATAGGCAATCAACTTACCTAGGGGCTAAATTCACACTTCTAATTTTCTCTATTGATTATCAAATACGAATTGAACGCATAACTTCTCGTTAGGTGAGGAAATAAAACTAGAAATGTCCTTGATAATTTCTTGTTTGGAGAAGACCAAAGCAAGTCAAAATACCAATGTCTTCTCTGGTACTTTTGGTTCATCATCTTTAAATCTAAATTTCAAAGGAAAAGAATGTCCAACTGATGGTGATGGCTCAGCTTCTTCTTGCCTAGGTGCTTAAATGTGAACTTCCTCTTCTCTTAGTATGGAATCAGGAAGAACTCTAGTGAAATTCTTAAAGTTTTTCACATGAACCTGTCTATCTTAGTGAGCCATTCACTTTCCTCCTCTTTACCGCATATGTTTTCTTCACTTTTCACTTGTGCTTATTACGTGCCTATTATGTGCAATCCTACATTTCAACCCAACTTATATAGAAAATATTCTTATGTATCTTGTTTATGTTTGTTTGTTCATGTAAATGTCAATAAAAAAATTTACACTGGGTTTAGATTGAAAGGGTTGGAAGGAAACAGAACAATACCAATATATAATTTTGATTGACTTTTTGAATATAAATTTTGAAAGATTGCATTTATTTGAAAGGGCCAAACTTAGTATCCATTCTACAAATTGGCTTTAATGTTCGAGTACATTAAGACTAAAAATTTAATTTAAAATTATTCTACTTATCTATCTTGATGGGATAAATAATTAGATGATCTCTCTCCTGGGACTACATTGTCAAGCATATACATCAACCATCTATTTAATGAATCTTTTAAGGATTACTGGTCTTTTAACAATTATAGTTCAAAATGACACATCTGTGCAAGGTAAAAGAGAGAATTACCTCTATTTTCAAGAGGAGATCTCAATCCAGCATTGTTGTTCAGTCTTGAAGCTTGAACAATTTATACAACATCATCATCTTTATCAAGAAACACAAAAAAAGATGTATATATTGTTAGTATAAGGATCTTTTGCAAAATAATGCAATGTGATTATTAGAAACACAAATCATCTAGTATGCAGTTAAAAAGAAACAGGGAAATTTGATTTTAATATCCCTATTATTTAATAGGTAATCAACTAAATTCAGAGGTAATTTTTTCTGTATTGATGATAAGATATTAGTTGAATCTATATCACCTCATCAGGTGTGGAAATACTATTAGTAAGTAAGGTATTAACATTTGACAATCTATGCCCTTTCTTTTTTATTTTGTACTAATACATTCTATTCTTTTTGACATTTTCCTTGGTTACCTTTATATTTTCAATCTCTTGATGTGCTTATTGGGTGCCTATTATGTGCAATCCTACATTTGAACCAACTTATATATAAAATATTCCTATAGTTCTTTGGGCAATGTTGGAACTAGTTTCACCCATGCTTGGCATAAGCAGCACGAAATCAATGCGAAATGTTGGATAAAGATAGAGTTGTCCCGAAACTCAGATTTCTGTCAAGAGGTTTCATTCAGAGAATCAAATAGATGATTTTGCTTAGAATTCGTAAGTGGAAATTTTCTTGGTGCTCATATGAGATACAAACCTTGTTACACAAGCTAAAGATTCTATTCGATGGGATGAAATAATTTCAATAAGTTTGAAAAGTTATGTCTCAAAGATGTGTCAGCATGACAAGTAATATAACGGATTTAATATATATAGTTATTTTTTATAAAAACATTTAAGGAGTTATGACTATTCAATATATTAATCTTACCACATAAATTATGATACTCATCATTTCCCTCCCCTTATTAGTTTAGAAAATAATGATTACTTAATTTATATAGCGTAACTTCCAATTTTTATTTACGGACTTACTTACTAGAGACTCATCTACGTTGTATAAACTATTTGTTTATAGTTTTTCACTGTAGAGTCTCGTTTACGTTATATAAACTATCCATTGGTAATTGTTTGAAATATGATTCCAATTTTTGCTTCACGTGTAGCCCGTTCATTTCTTATCATCTATCGATAAAGTTCTCAAAGTTTCTACTCACTAATATGATTCATTACTTCCACTCCACAGTCATAGTAGATTTTTTTCTTTTTCCAATTATATGTCTTTTCGAAAAATCAAGAGGATACTTATTATACTTTTTGAATTTTATCCTTATCATGTATTAATATCTAAATTACCACATTAATTGAGCACTCAATTTTCCAAGTCAAAAGTATTTCCAATACAAATAATTTTTGATGTTATCTAGTGCTTTTTGTCCTCCATGTGACAACCTTCACTCCTATATTAAGAGCCCTTCAATGTAATATGTTCCATTGAATCTATCCAATTAATAAATTAAACCTCACAAGAACATATGAGTTTATTTCTATAGTTTGAAACAATCTATGATTAAGGTTGGCCTTTATCAATTATTGTTTCTTAACAATTGATTAAGGTTGATTATTGATTTTTAATGATGTTTTAAAGTCAATTTCATTAATCGATTAAGATTGATACCTTATTAATTGACTATTTATAATTTGAGCCGAATTTTTCAAACTTCACAAATATCAAATTTAGATCTAAATACATCATCCCAAATGAAATTGTCAACAACGAGCTTCTTAATTGAAAAAATAATTTTAAATTTAAAAAGAAAAATATTTTTCCACCTTTTTCAGTCAAAAATATTTTCTTCATCCAAGTTGGCCCATAATCTCGATGTCAAATCATAAACCTAAAATCACGAGGGGCCAAATATAAGATTATGCTAGGCATTAATTTTAATGTTCATGTCATA
>MEJB01000263.1:122991-135324 GCA_001752375.1 Rhazya stricta | reverse complement strand
TCCTGACATATTTTCTCGACGTTATTAGTAGCTGACGGAATTGTGTTGCATTTCTTTTCTGTTGGTTTGGCATAAAGACAGAGGATTGCTGCTCGTATGAGATTGATCAGACTCCTTCAATGGCTCTTTTAGTTGGTAACTATGTGTCTACGTTTCTGTGTTTCTCATCTGCAAATGGTTTAATTATACCAGCCTTCCTGGTTTGGCAGCTGGTTTTGTTAGAGCAATATTAGTTGTTAATCTTCTATTTTCCTCAAGATTATTATTGACTCAAGGAAGCCAGGGTAGGGATCTAATTTGTTTTATGTTGGTCTTTTTGGCATAAAAGTATTTTAATGGCTGTGGTTTTGTCCATATTCTCCTAGAGGCTATTCCTGATCAGTGCATTTCCTAAGTTCTGCAAGCGTTTGGTATCTTTCGTTTCCCATCATATCTTTGAAGGGAAGTGGAAAACCATCTTGGTTCTGTTTTTCAATTGGTTCTATGCCTATTTTGGCAGTTGGAGTTGGTGTATGAAKAATATCCAGGAATAGCTGCATCAGTTTTGGCTCAGCAACTCTTCTGTTGTGTTTGTCATCGGCATCCTTTCTCAGTATTATTTGTAGCTTAAGGAGGCTCTTTAGTGATTCTGTTGGTTTGGCATTGTGCTTTGCAGTTAATTGGCCTAGACATTTTCATTACTGCTGCCTGAGTGTGGATCATCATATTTCCAAAGGAGYGTGACTGTTGGTTGGYGGCTTGSGTCAACCTTTGTATCTCTGATCTACTGCCTTCTTTAAAGAATACTCAATTGGTTTTACACTGGACAGAGCTGCTTTTTGTTTATTCTGCCAGGGGCCTTGATATGTTCATTTTGCCTTGTTCTTTTGCAGTCCATCTGGCATAAATATATTAGGAAATGCCACCTGTTTGGGTTCATGAGATKCCTTCTTTAAAGGATACTCGATAGGTTTTATGMCGWGGACASAGCTGCTTTTTGTGTATTCTGCCAGGTGACTTCATATGTTTATTTTGCCTTGTTGCAGTCCATCTGGCATAAATGTATGAGGGAGTGCYGCCTGTTTGGGTTTATGAGATGCACAGAAGGCGCAACTTTTGATTAGGGAATGGKGYCTGTTTGTCGTGCTTTTTATCTGTCACCATCCTCCTAAGAAGCTTTGTCTGGTTTTATTTCTCTATATTTGTCTTCAGCCTGTTTTGTCAGTTGGGTTTCAAAGAAGTTCAAGGGGATAGCTGCTTGTGGGTGTATTTTGCTGCTGCTTCTTGCGATCATGTATTCGTTGCAGTCAAATTTGCGCAAGGAACCTAAAGACTTTTTCTGTCTGGTTTGGCATCTTATGGTTTCTCATCTTCCATTGGACTTGTGGTTAGTTTGCATCTTGATTAGGTATTTTGTATCCCATGTCTTTGATGGATTTATGGTAGTCTGCAGTAGGGGGTTTAACTCTACTCTCTTTTYCMTTCCATTGTCAGACTAACTTTGCGGAAGGACGATTTCTCGTTTCCTTTGCTTTGCAATTCCTTTATAGTCTAGCATACACTGTTCTTTTCCACTGAGGTCTTGACATAAAAAACTGAAGAATGAGGTCGGGTTGGGTTCATCACTCTCTGAAGACGTCTATTTTCCCTCTTAGTTTCAGTTTCTTGTTTGCTGGAGATTGTGGAGTAGCRATGGTTTGTCTTCTAGTCTGGACCTGCTGGGATTCTTAGCCCCACTACTACCTTCTCTTGTCTAGATCTCAGTTTTTTCTCTTTTCTTACTGCAAGGCTTAGTGATTGCTAGTACCACCTCAATGAAACATGTTTGGAGCGCCCTTTCTTTTTGCAGTGATTTTGGGGTCAACAAATTCATGGGCGGAAATGTTGGTTTCAGTATTTTGTGGGTCCTGCTTTTCTGATTGATTCCTCAAAATAATCATTAGCATTTTCCTTCTACTGATCTTTTGAAGATCTATTACTATTAACTATTAATAGCAAGTCATGGAATAGACTTAAGCATTGGATTTGATGGTTGTTTGGTGGGAACTACCAGTGCCTGGTTCCTATAGAGCTTGATTTGCCTTTGCATCAGAGTGGTCAGGGAGGGTTTTGCATCGTTAAAAAGGGAGGCATTTGCGTTTGTATTCTGGAGAACTCTGGTGAACTTGTGCAGAATGTTTTTTGGCTTTGCACGATCTTCGATATGTTATGGAGTCCTCTCTGTTTAACTTGTTCTGCAGTGAGGTCTCACATGAAGATCGGAAGAATTCAGTTCCTGGTGGGTTTCTCATCTTGCRTTAGTGGAAGTGGTGTATTTTTCCTTCTMGTATGAGTTCCAGAATCAGTAATGGGCTGTTACTTATCTATGCTAGTCGGGATCCACTAGTACTTCCACCTTTTCTTGTTTTCATTTATCTTCCTTGCTTTTCGAGGCATTTATGATTTTTATTACCTAGAGGAAGCTGTGGTTCTTTTTATTTCCATTTGTATTATGCAGTTGATCTGGGCATAAACAACAGTGTGGGGTTTGGCATTTTATGGTCTTACCTCCAGCAATATGATGTAATTTTCAGGATCTTTTATTAACTTGCAGGTAGTATCTTCTTTTTGTATTTTCGAATTTTTAATTATTATTTTTTGTTGGAATCATGAACAGCAGTTAAGGGCATGCATGGGATATGATGTGCATGTGGTGTTGATTTTTTATAGCTTTTTGCCATGTGCAATATGATGTGGTACTCTGGCTATCTTGATAGTGACAAAATTTATTTTGTTTCTCTCCAACTCTCTTAGTGGGATCGTGCTCGTAGGGGGATTCATCAGATTCCCACTCAACCTTCCTATTTTTAATTTTCACCCTCATTCAGGGAGGTTCTTCTGCTTCTAGGTCTTTCCATTTTTCACCACACAGTTTGGTGGTTAGTTTTGAAGAGCCATGTTGGGTACTTTCTGCATGTGTCTTGTGTTTGTTGGCTACCACGCATTATCAAGGTTATTAGCAACTAACTAGAACCTAGCGGATCTATTTGTTTTCTTTTGTTATTCTTAAGATTAAAATTTTTAGTAAATTAAAGAAGTTTTGAGAGTCTGACCGAGTTTTCTGGAATAGAGAAATCCAAGGAGTGCCTTGTCAGCTGTACTTAAAAACTATCTTCACTTNTTCCTTGCTTTTCGAGGCATTTATGATTTTTATTACCTGGAGGAAGCTGTGGTTCTTTTTATTTCCATTTGTATTATGCAGTTGATCTGGGCATAAACAACAGTGTGGGGTTTGGCATTTTATGGTCTTATCTCCAGCAATATGATGTAATTTTCAGGATCTTTTATTAACTTGCAGCCAGTATCTTCTTTTTGTATTTTCGAATTTTTAATTATTATTTTTTGTTGGAATCATGAATAGCGGTGAAGGGCATGCATGGGATATGATGTGCATGTGGTGTTGATTTTTTATAGCTTTTTGCCATGTGCTGTGCAATATGATGTGGTACTCTGGCTATCTTGATAGTGACAAAATTTATTTTGTTTCTCTCCAACTCTCTTAGTGGGATCGTTGCTCGTAGGGGGATTCATCAGATTCCCATTCAACCTTCCTATTTTTAATTGTCACCCTCATTTAGGGAGGTTCTTCTGCTTCTAGGTCTTTCCATTTTTCACCACACAGTTTGGTGGTTAGTTTTGAAGAGCCGTATCGGGTACTTTCTGCATGTGTCTTGTGTTTGTTGGCTACCACGCATTATCAAGGTTATTAGCAACTAACTAGAACCTAGCGGATCTATTTGTTTTCCTTTGTTATTCTTAAGATTAAGATTTTTAGTAAATTAAAGAAGTTTTGAGAGTTTGACCGAGTTTTCTGGAATAGAGAAATCCAAGGAGTGCCTTGTCAGCTGTACTTAAAAACTATCTTCACTTGTTTTAGTTATCTGCCATAATCTCTCAACAAATCCTTKTCGACCATCTTTCCTTGTGTTATCTTCCATAATCTCTCAACATTATTGYTAGGTCAAGGAGCCTTGTTCGCATCYCTATTTGTTTTGAACTTATCTTATGATTGATTTGGCTTAAATATATGCAGGATTGCTGCTTGTGCAGGTGGTTYCGATATATCAGTATCTGGTTGTTAGGCTTCGTGTGTCTAAAAAAAACCATTGTTTATAGAAGCATCACCTGGTTTATTACATTCCGTTCTTGGCAACAGTTTTGACAGAGCTGTATCAGGATGTTAATCTCCAATCTTCCTCAAGATTATTAGTAACCTAAGGAAGTCAGATGAGGATCTACTTTTTCTTGTGTAGTTGTCTATGACATAAACATATCTGAGGGCTATGGTTCCGTCCATATTCTCCAAGAAGCTATTCTTGATCAGCGAAGACTTATCTAAGGGCTATGATTTCGTCCATATTCTCCAAGAGGCGAATCATGATCAGGTGAATTCATATATTCTGCAAGKTTGCGGTTTCTTACATTGACCATTAGATCTTTGATGGACACTAGAAGCACTGCTTGGCTCTATTTGCTTCAATTGGTTTTGTCCCCTTCTGCAATATCGTTAGTGGCTTAAGGAGGCCGTGTTTGTGAGTCTGTTTTTTTTCGCCTTGTGCTTTGCTGGCAATTGGCTGACATTTTTGTTACTGCTGTCTGTGTGGATTTCATCAAGAGTGACTTCTCATTGGTGATTTGTTTCAATGTTTATATCTCGTCTACTGCCTTTCTGTGTTAAGAAGTCTCAATTTGTTTTAAACTGTGGATGGAGCTATGTTATGAATATTCTGCCAAATGCCTGCATTTTGTCATCTGTGACATCTCAAGATTGCTAATATCTTAAGGAATATTAATCTGGAKCTATTTGCTTTCTACTGTTCTTTGTAGTTGATTTTGGCTTWAGGATGTTTGAGGACTGTTGCAATCCATGTTTATTGGGATCTTAACAGAGGGGGACYATGTCTCAAGATTTTTAGTGTTGCAAGGAATATTAATCTGGATCTTTTTGCTATTACTCTTTGTAGTCGATTTTGGTACAAGGATAATCAGGGACCTTATATATCCATGTCCATTGGGATCCGTGGGTAGGGAACTTAAACCAGAGAATTTGGGACTACATTTTGCTAAGTTATATGTTCCGCATTTGCTGAACTTTTAAGAAGAAATAAGATTCTGCCATTCCGGCATAAAGATACTTGGAGAATCATGTCCTAGTGTACTCCCTCTCTTTCTGCCTGTGTGGGATTCACTAGATTCTCCGGAGGTACGGCTTTGAATACTCCCGAAGTGCCACTAGTATCCGTTTGGTTTTTCTGGCATTGTTTAGAAGAATATAAGACCAATTTCTCTCTTAATTATCCATTTGGTTTTTTTTTTTTTTTTTTGGGGGGGACATTTGATGTTTATAATAATGCAAGGCCCACTCCTCCCACTATTTATCCGTCTTATTATTTTTCATTTGATGTGTAGCACATAAGGTCAATTCCTCTCTTAAGTTGCAGAATGCTGAATTCTGTTGTTGCCTTTTGTTTTGTCATCTTCTCTCAGATTTGAGGTTGCTGGATGATCTTCATCTGTGATGTAGTGCCTAACGCATGTTATAAGTTTTCATTTGATGTGTAGCGCATAAGGTCAATTTCTCTCTTAAGTTGCGGACTGCTGAATTCTGTTGTTGCCTTTTGTTTTGTCATCTTCTCTCAGATTTGAGGTTGCTGGTTGATCTTCATCTGTGATGTAGTACCTGATGCATGTTATATATTCCATATGCCTTTTATGTCATGCTTTTTGGTAGTTGCTGGCACYGTGTGAATTTGTACATCTTCTGGTGGGCTATTTCTGGGGGCCAATGGTGGTTCTTAGTTGTCATTCTTATGGTTGATATAATCTAATATGATCTTTAAGTGATTATCAATATGATTAGTTTTCCATAAGCTTTGTGGAGCTGTTTCTGCTGCTTTTGCTGTACAGTTCAACCRAGGAAATGGTGTGTTCTTGGTGCAAGTTTCTTGCTTTGTGATTCGACTTGGCAGAAGAGGTGTTTTTATCTGATGCTTTTTGGTGTGAGCTGGCACCATGTGAAAGTGAATTTGTTTTCGGTGATCTATTTCTGGGGGCATTGGTAGTTCTGGGTGGTAGTCCTTTGTGCAGTTGATATACTTCAAAATGGTTTGGTAGCAAATACTTGCTGTGATTAGTTTGCYGTAGCTTTTAGTTGTTTCTGCTGCTTTTGTTGTCTTTCGCTGTACAGTTCAACCGAGGAAATTGTGTGTTCTCGGTGGAAGTGTTCTTGTTGTATAGCCTGACTTGTCAGAAGAGGTGGGAGATAACAGCTATAGTTTCTGTCCTCTCATTTGTGGCTTTGTGGATCTGTTTGTGCTGCTTTTGCTATTTCTGATGTAGAGTTCAACTGAGGACATTGTRTGGTGGAAGTCACACTGCTATCCTCTCATTTATGCAGAAGCTGATAGAACCTTGTAGGGGAAAGAATGAATTGCTATTATGGGAATGACAAAGAAGCAAGAAGGTTACTTGTGTTGGCAATGTTGGAATAGTTTTGCGGTCTATGTTTCCCCGGGCTTGGAGTTTTCTCTGGACTTTTAGTTTTTTGTACCTTTGTGCTGCTAAAGTGATTGTGATGACATGCAAGAATATACTGGGATGTATTCCCTGTTGTCTCTCTTTTGCTAAACTGCCTTCAGTAGCTTTTTGGATTTCTGGAAACATAATTATTATATCTGTTTAGATTTGTGGGTTAGCTTCTGGGATAATGGTCGGGAAGTGAATTTTGTTTCCTTTCTTATGTTTTGTTCTGTTAAAGCAGGTATCCTCAGAACATGTTTCGCACTTTAGYGCTTGTGATGTCATGCAGAATATCTTCGAGGACGTATTCTCTGTCATCTCTCTTTTTCGAACTGCCTTCAGTAGCTTTTTGGATTTTTGGAGATATAATTATTGTATCAGGTTAGACTTATGTATTTCCTTTCGGGATTCAGAAGAGAAGTGAATTTTGTTTCCTTATGTTTTGTCTGTTATCCTGAGGACATGTTTATGACTATTTGTTGTTTTCTGCAATTTTCTTGGACATGCATCGCTGGAGTGGGCCTCTAGTTTTCTTATGCATGGTGAAGAACAGTGGAGCAAATTTTTGGGGCATTTTATTGTATTAATGATTTTTGACAATAGTGGGTAAGTTTTTAATGAAAGACCTAGCTGTCAACAATTTCTTAAAGAAAGGCCTGGTTATGAACAATTTCTTTTAGGTAGTCTTTTGGACAAACGTTTCTTGTATGTGGTGTTTYTTGGTGTATCCAGATGTCCGGTCAAGTATTAATGATCCATTCATTTCATTTTAACTCTCTCTCYCTTTATAGAGGTAAATTCATATTGGGGTTAACAGTGGCACTTCAAAGTCGTTGGCGTTATTTATTTGATTAATCAATGGCCTTGATGTCCTATTCAGTCTAGAAGATGAGAAATGAGCAGAACCTTCCACTAGGAGTTCAATGGATTACAGGGGGAAGGTTCTCTTGTTCTTCACTTATAAGGTCTTGATTCTTTTCTTTTATTTTTCCCCTCCTCTCGTATAGAAAGAATTTATGATTTATGATTTGAAGGCAACTTATATCATATGAAAATATGACATGATTCTAGTTCTATTTCAATGTTTCTTTGTTCTTATTTCTTTCTCCCCATTTTTTTCTTTTTGTTATTTAAAGTTTAACAAAGCATGCATTATYTCATTATTTCATGTTCAGTAACTAGACTAAAGATGATACATTGTGTACGTGATTTGAAAAAGRGAAGAAATGGGAAGTGCTAGTACATGAGAGTCAACATGAGATAGTCAAGCATAACCCCATAAATAAATAAATATAAAAGAATGATGAGTGTATAGGGAAGTCGGAAAAGCAAAAGAGGGGGAAAAAAAAAAAAATGAGGTAAGGAAAAGGTTAATAGGAAAGGCAGAAAGAAGAAAGAATGAGAGAGGAAACAGTGAGCACTTGCGCTGCGTAAAATATCCATATAAAATTTCCAATCTTCCTTTTTAATATGTACATATAAGTTCTTCTGATTCGTTATTCAATTTTTGCTTTTGTCGATGTCATCGATGATGAATCCAACTAATGTGGAGAAAGGAATCCTTTGTATTATATGAACTTCAACATGAAATATCCAAGCATGAAAGGCAAATACAGAAGTTGTCAAAAAGGAAAGGAAGAAAGATGAATCAGTGAATAGGAAAACAAGAAGAAAGAAAGCAAGAAAGAGAGAAAACAGAGAGCGGGAAAATTTGCTGCATAAAAATGGGGAAAAGGAAAATTTTGTGCACAAAGGGGGTTGGTGAAATAAATTATATGGAGACCACATATTAAGGGTGTCAGAAATTTTGCCCATAAAAATGGGGAAAGGAAATTTTTTGGATGAAGGGATTGGTGAAATAAATTATATGGAGACTATATACTAGGGGAGTCAGTGAAATTTGAGTTTCTATTYTTTGTGAACTTAATGTCAAGTACTGTGGAATGGTAATTTATTTGCTTCTGAGCTTCTCATCTCTATACTCTTGATGTGTCATGTATTGCTGACTGGTAGTGCTTCTGAATTTGAACTTGTCAAGATTGCTTGCAACTTATCTGATGAGAAGGATGCTTAACAGAATCTAGACAAATGATATTGTGTGCAACTTATGTGATTAAAAGTTAATTSCTTGGTTTTGTATGATTTTCAAGCATGAATAGAAAGAATGGAAGAATGGGTAGGATTAACAGWTTCTAGATAATCCAATTGAATTTGAACTTGTCCTGACTGCTTGTACTGCTTGGTTTGTATGATTTTCAAGCATAAAGAGAAATAATGGAAGAATGGGAAGGATTAACAGATTCTAGATAACTATGATCTTCCCAACAGATTCTAGATAAATAYGGTCGCTTGTAACTTATCTRTTTGAAAGTTAATTGCTTGGTTTATATGATTTACTGATTTAACTGCTTGCTTTGTTTATATGATTTTCCAAGCATGAAGAGAAAGAATGGAAGAATGAGAAGGACTACTAGATTCTACATAGATCAGAGCTGTTTATACGATTTTTGATGCATGAAGAGAAAGAAATGGAAGAATGAGAAGGATTACCRGATTCTAGTTAAATCAGATTGTCTGTAACTTGACTAATAGATTAGATAGATCAGAGCGGTTTATATGATTTTGATGTATGGAGAGGAAAATGGAAGAACGAGAAGGATTAACAGGATTCTAGTTAAATCAGATTGTCTGTAACTTATCAGATTAAAGGTTAACTGCTTGGTTTGTCTGATCCTCTGATTAACTGTTTTGTTGGTTGTATGGTTTTTCAACGATAAGGGGGATGAATGGAAAAATGGGGGAAGCATCAACAAATACTAGATAGATCATATTCATTTCTTGTAGCTTATCTCAATAAAACTTTAATGGCTTTATTTATGTTTTTTTCTGATTAACTGCTTGGTTTATATGAATTTTCAAGCCTATGAGAAAGAATGGAAGATATATGATTTTCTGATTAGCTGCTTGGTCTATATGATTTTCAAACGTAAGAGAAGGAATGGAGAATGGGAAAGATTAACATATATTAAGATTTAAAATAAATCAGATTGCTTGTAGCTTATCTAAATAAAGCTTAACTGCTTGGTTTATATGATTTCTAATTAGAAGTTAATTGCTTGGGTTATATGATTTTCCATTYATGAAGAGAAAGCATGGAGGAATGGGAAGGATTAACTGATCCTATATAAATCAGATTGCTTATAATTAACAAATGGAGATTGTATTTAGAGAAGATTATGAAGTTCTTTTTCTTCATTTCTGATCTTAGCTAAATGAGATTGCTTGTTAACTTATCTTATAGAAGCTAAGTGCTTTATATGATTCTCTGATTAAAATGCTTGAAGAGATAATCCAAACATGAAGAAGAAAGAATGGAAGAAGAGGAAGGATTAACAGATTTTAGATAAACTGCTTGGCTAATATGATTTTTCAAGCATGATCAGAGAATTCAACTATGAAGAAGAAAGACTGGGAGAATGGGAAGGATTACCAGATTTTGGATTAATCAAATYGTGTAACGCATTTGATTAAAAGTTAACTGGATTTTGGATTAATCAGATCGWGTAACATATTTGATTAAAAGTTAACTGCTTGATTTATATKGTTTTCTGAATAACTGCTTGCTTGGTTTACATGATTCTTCAAGCATATTGAGGAAGAATGGAAARGTGGGAAAGATTCAAGCAAGTTTCAGGTGTGAACCTTTCAAGATATGGAGAATATGAGGTTTTTAACAGTTGGCTTTTCTTCATTGTGATCTGAAGTAACGTAAGCAAACCTTGTATATATATATATATATATATTCCATTCTTTTCAGTCAATTTTGTCCTTAGAGATGCTCATGAGAGAGTTTGGGTTCATCCAGATACTCCAGGAGATAGAATTTTTTTCTTGGTGAATTTGTTTCAGATAATGCTTCCCTTTTCTTTCTTTCTTTTTTTAATCATCATCTACCATGATTCTTCTAAGAGGTTTAGAAGCCTCTTCTTGTTCTATGGTCCCAATTTTAGTTGTTCAATTTGGCATTTTGACAGTGTGTTTTGGCATAAATAGATGTAAGGAGAGCTTTGTGAGCTGTGCTCTGCAATTATCTTTCCTTGTGTTACTGCCATATTTTCTCCAGCATTAGTAGCTGACGGAAATCTCTGTTTGATGTTGCATTTCTTTTCTCTCGATTTGGTATAAACAAATGGATGATTGCTGTCTGTGCTGGTTGATCAGCCTCCCTGGTTTGCCAGCTGGTTTTGTTAGAGCAATATTAGTTTGTTRATCTCCTGTTTTCCTCAAGATTATTATTGACTCAAGTTTTATGTTGGTATTTTTGGCATAAAAGTATCTTAATGTCTGTGGTTTTGTCCATATTCTCCTAGAGGCTATTCCTGATCAGTGAATTTCCTAAGTTCGTATCTTTCATTCTCCATCATATCTTTGGAGGAAAGTGGATGACCTGCTTGGTTCTACTTGTTTCAATTTGTTCTGTCCTATTTTGGCATTTGGAATTSGTGAACAATATCCAGGAATAGCTGCATTGGTTTACACTCAGCAACTCTTCTGTTGCGTTTGTCATTTTTGTCAATATTGTTGGTAGCTTAAGGAAGCAACTTACTGATTCTGTTGGTTTGGCCTTKTGCTTTGCAGTTAATTGGCCTAGACATTTTCATTATTGCTGCTTGAGTTTGGTTCATCATATTTCCATAGGAGAGTGACTCTTGGATGGTGGCTTGTGTCAACATTTGTATCTTGTCTCCACTGCCTTCTTTAAAGAACACTTGATTGGTGTTACACTGTGGACGGAGTTGCTTTTTGTAYGTTTATTTTGCCTYSTTCTTTTGCAGTCCATCTGGCATAATGAACACACAAGGAAATGCTGCCTGTTTGAGTTCATGAGATGCCTTCTTTAAAGAAGACGTGACTGGTTTTACTCTGTGGACAGAGCTGCTTTTTTGTTTATTCTGCCAGGTGTCTTGATATATTCATTTTGCCATGTTACAGTCCATCTAGCATAAAATATATTAGGGAATGGCGGTTGTTTGGGTTCATGAGATGCTCAGAAAGYGCCACTTTTGATTGGGATTGTGTCATGCTTTTTATCTGCTACCATTTTCCTGAGAGCTTTGTCTGGTTTTGTTTCTTTATATTTGTCTTCACCCTGTTTTGTCAGTTGGGTTCAATAGAAACTCAAGGAGATAGCTGCTTCTGGGTGTATTCCGGAACTGCTTCTCAAGATCATGTATCCTTTGCAGCCAATTTTGGCGCAAGGAACCTAAAGACTTATGTATCTGTCTGGCTTGGCATCTTGTGGTTTCTCATCTTCCATAAGACTTTGTGGTTAGTTTGCATCTTGATTAGGTATTTGTATTCCATGTATTTGATGGATTTCTGGTAGTCTGTAGTAGTAGGGTTCAACTCTTCTCTCTTTTTTCCTTCCATTGTCAGCCTGACTTCTCTGAAGGACATTTCTCGTTTCCTCTGCTTTGCACTTCCTTTATAGTCTAGCATACCCTCAGTTATCCTTCTTTTCCAGTGAGGTCTGACATAAAAAAACTAGAGAATAAAGGTTGTCTTGGGTTCATCACTATCTGAAGAGGGCTATTTTCTCCCCTTAGTTTCAGTTTCTTGTTTGCTGGATATTGTGGAGTAGTGATGGTTTGTCTTCTAGTTTTGATCTGTTGGGGATTCTTAGCCCTGCTACTACCTTCTCTTGTCTACATCTCGATTGTTTCTCTTTTCTTCTCCGAGGCTTATTGATTGCTAGTACCATCTCAAAGAAACATGTCTGGAGCTATTTGTTAATTC
>MEJB01000263.1:100294-115065 GCA_001752375.1 Rhazya stricta | reverse complement strand
CTTGACTTCGGGTGATTTTGTTATTTTGAAGACCCAGGGATTCTGATGATAATGAATTTGAGGTAATTTGTTAGTTCGTGGACATTCAGAAATCTGACGATAATGAATTCCCCTAACTCTGACGTGCGATTTGGGTTTCCTGTTAGGTGATCTTAATGAGTTCTTGAGGTGATTTGTTATTTTGAAGTCATCAGAATATTCTGATGATAACGGAWTCCCCCAACTTCAAAAAACACGATTTGGGTTTCTTGCTAGGTGATTTTTGTGTTTCTTCAAACCTCTTGTAAATTCTGATGATAATGCAACCTCAGAAGACACTTATTGGATTTCTAGTTAGGTGTTCTTTGTGTTTCTGCATCGGATTTCCCCTAAGCATTCCCTCTGTAATTGTTTGCATTCTTCCTCAAGATTAATTAGCAAATTTAAGAARCCTTGTTCGGATTGGCTTGTTTCTCTATCATTTTATCCTATTCCGCAGTTAACTCTGGCATGAAGGTTCGAAAACYGCTTCTGTCTGAGGCTCGTCCAATCCTCCTCCTCCTTATGGTGATTGTCGTCTTTATGCCTGAATGTCTCTTTTGCATAATATTTGCTGCCTTTATTAAAGATCACTTGTCTTGCT
Organism: Rhazya stricta; assembly: GCA_001752375.1. Lineage (NCBI taxonomy): Eukaryota > Viridiplantae > Streptophyta > Magnoliopsida > Gentianales > Apocynaceae > Rhazya > Rhazya stricta. The sequence goes on along the minus strand of MEJB01000263.1, from coordinate 114,443 downwards.
ATTTTGCCTTGTTTCRGAGTTGGTTTGACAGAGCTGCATCTGGTTTATTCTATAGAATCTGCCGCATTTTTTGTTATTGTCAGTGACCTAAGGAAACTTTTTGTTGATCTTTTTGTTTTCCGTTTTTCCTTTTTGTCAATTATGTCATAGAGATGCTCAACAAATGCGTGCGGGTTTGGCCAGATCCTCCAGGGGATGGAATTTTTTGATCAGGGAATTTGATTCTTAYGGTGTTCATGTTACTCTCTGAGTGGCTTGAGGGTGACTACTTTGACTGTTCAGTTTGGCAGTTTGACAGCGTGTTCTGGAATAGAGAAATCCAAGGAGAGCCTTGTCAGCTGTACTTATCTACTATCTTCACTTGTGTTAGTTATCTGCCATAATCTCTCCACAAAGCCTTGTCAACTATCTTCCCTTGTGTTAGTTATCTTCCATGATCTCTCAACATTATTAGTAGGTCGAGAGAGCCTTGTGTGGATCTCTGTCTGTTTTGAATTTATTCTCTGTTGATTTGGCTTAAACATGCTTGTGCAGCTGTTTCCGATATATCAGTATCAGATTGTTAAGCTCCGTGTGTCTAAAAAAAACCATTTTTATAGAAGCATCGTCTGTTTTATTTCATTCTGTTTGTTTTTTTCCCTGGCTTGGCAGCTTGTTTTGACAAGGTTGTATCAGGTTGTTTGTCTTCCTCAAGATCATGAGTAACATAAGGAAGCCACATGAGGATCGACCTTTTTTGTGGAGTTGTGCATGGAAAAAACATATCTAAGGGCTATGGTTTCATCCATATCATCCAAAAGGCAATTCTAGATAGTGAAAACATATCTGTGGGCTAGGATTTCGTCCATATTCTCCAGGAGGTAATTCTTGATCAGTGAATTCATACATTTTGCAAGCTTTCAGTGTCTTTCATTGATCATTAGATCCTTGATGGCAACTAGAACCACTGCTTGCTTCTTATTTGTTTCAATTGGTTTTGTGCCTTTCGGCAGATGGATATGTTATGAAGGATCTCCAGGAATAGCTCTGCTGGTTGTACTATGGTACTCTTCCTATGCATTTATCATCTGCCACCCTTTTGCAATATCATTAGTAGCCTAAGGACGCCACGTTTGTGAGTCTGTTTGTTTTGCCTTGTACTTTGCAGTCAATTGGCCTTAAAACATTTTCATTACTTCTGTCTCCGGCGGGGTTCATCAAGAGTGAATTTCATTGGTGATTTGTATCAATGTCTGCTCTTCTGTTAAGAAGCCTCAATTRGTTTTAAACTGTGGATGGAGCTATCTATTCTGYGGAATGCCTTGCTTCATCTGTGACTATCTCAAGATTACTAGTATCTTAAGAAATATAAATTTGGATCTAGTTGCTTCCTACTGTTCTTTGTAGTTATTTTGGCTTAAAGATGTTTAAGGACCGTTGCAGTCCATGTTTATTGGGATCCTCACAGAGGGAGTGACCATTTCTCAAGATTATTAGTGTTGCAAGGAGTATTAATCTGGTTCTATTTGCTTTCGATTACTCTTTGTAGTCGACTTTGGTACAAGGATGTCAAGGACCTTTATACCCATTTCCATTGGGATCCTCGGGTAGGGAACTTCGACGAGAGATTGGGATTACATTTTCCTTAAGAGTTGTATGTTCTGCATTCACTAAACTTTTGAAGAAGAAATAAGATGCTATCATGAAGATACTTGGAGAGTCGTGCCCTTGTGTACGCAACTTTTTCTTGGGTTTGTTATCTACCATCCTATCTGTGTTATTAGTAGCTTAAGGAAGTGTAGGCTGGAACTGTCTGTTTCTTGTTGTTTGTTTGCAGTCCATCTGGCATAAACATGTTTAGGGAATGCTGCCTGTGTGGGATTCACAAAATTCTTGGAAGCCACGATTACGAAGACTCCGAAAGCCCCACTTGGTTTTTTTTGGCATTGGATGTTTTGAAGAATCTAAGACTAATGCTTACTTAATTATCCATTTGTTCTTTTCCCTGTATGTCATTTGATGTTTATGAGAATGTAGGGCCCATTTCTCTCTTAATTATCGATCTGGGTTTTTTTTTTTTTTTTTTTTTTCATTTGTTGTTTAGTGCATAAGGCCAATTTCTTTCTTTAAGTTGAGGACTGCTGAATTCTGTTGTTGCTTTTTGTTTGGTCATCATCCCTCTATTTGAGGTTGCTGGTTGATCTTCATCTGTATGTAGTGTCCGATGTGTCTTATATATTTCATATGCACTTATGTCATGGCTTTTGGTCTTGGCTGGTGCTGTGTGAATCTGTACATCTTCTGGTGGTCTATTTCTGGGGGCACTGGTAGGCACCTTGTGGATTTATATTTCTTATGGTGGTCTACTTCTGGGGGCACTGGTAATTCTTGGTGGTGGTGATTTGTGCAGTTGATATATTCTAATGTGGTCTTTAGCAGTTATTGATATGATTAGCTTTCCATAAGCTTTCTGGAGCTGTTTCTGCTGCTTTTTCTGTGCAGTTTCAACTGAGGAAATGGTGTCTTCTTCGTGCAAGTGTTCTTGCTTTGTGGTCTGACTTGGCAGAAGAGGTGCTTTTGTCTCATGCTCTTTGGTGTTGGCTGGTACCATAATGTGTATATTTTCTGGTGGTCTATTTCTGGGGCACCTGGTAGTTCTTGGGGGTTGTTCTTTGTGCATTTGATATAATTCAATATGATCTTTAGCAATTATTGATATGATTAGTTTGCCATAGCCTTGTAGCTGTTTCTGCTGCTTTTTCTGTCTTTTGTTGTRCAGCTTGACCGAGGAAAATGTATGTTCTTGGTGCAAGTGTCCTGTTGTGTGGCCTGACTTGGCAGAAGATGGGGGAGATAACGACTATAGTTTCTGTCTTCTCATTTGTAGCTTTGTGAATCTGTTTGTGCTGCTTTTGCTATTTTGCCTGTAGAGTTCAACCAAGGAAATTGTGTTCTTGAGGAAGTCAAACTCCTATCCTCTCATGTGTGCAGAAGCTGATAGAGAACCTTGTAGGGCAAAGAATCAATTGCTATTATTGGAATGTAAAGAATAAAGAGGTTACTAATTTTGCCTATCTTAGAATAGTTTAGCGGTCTATATATCCTCTGGACTTAAAATCTTCTGCTCCTTTGCACTGCTAAAGTGATTGTGATGACATGCASAAAATCTTCTGGGAAACAATCCCTGTTGTCTCTTCTTCGTAAAACTGCCTTCAGTAGCTTCTTGGATTGTTGGAAACATAATTATTATATCAGTTTAGACTTATGGGTTTACTTCTGGGAATGAACAAGAAGTGAATTTTGTTTCTTCCCTTATGTTTTGTTCTGACAAAGCAACGTTATCCTGAGATCCATGTTTTCCGCTGGCTAAAGCGTGATTGGTGATGTTAGCAGCGAAATCTCCTCGAATGTAATTCTATGGTTTGGTCTCTCTTTCTCGACCTGCCTTCAGTAGTTTTTGTGTTTGGTTCGTTGGAAACGTAATTTAATTATATCAGTTTAGACTTATGTTACTTCTGGCGAAGAACAAGAAGCTGAATTTTGTTTTCTTCCCTTATGTTTTTGTTCTCTTCAAAGCACTATCCGTTAAGTCCTGCGGCTACATGTTTTTCGCTGCTAAGGTGTATTCGTGGATTTGTGTTACTGTGTTATGCAGGAAATCTCCTCGAAATGGTATTCTTATGTTTGTCTCTCTTTCTCGACCTGCCTTCAGTAGTTTTTTTGGGTCGTTGGAAACGTAATTATTATATCAGTTTAGACTTATGGGTTTCTTTTGGCATAAGGGCCGAGAAGTGAGTTTTGTTTCTTTCCTTATGTTTGTTCTGTTAAAGCAGGTATGACGAAGACATGTTTACAATATTTTGTTGTTTTCTGCAATTGTTAGGTGTTGACATGTTTAAAGCAGGCCTTTCTTGGACTTGAATGGCTGKAGCGCGTCTCCTGTTCTGCTTTCTTTTATATGGTGGAGAAGAGCAATCCTCCTTTTGGGGCATTAATATTGTATTAATGATTTTGACAAGTGATAAGTTTCTAATGAGAACAGTGGAGCTTCCTTTTTGGGCATTATATTGTATTAATGATTTGACAAATGGTAAGATTTTAACGAAAAGGCCTGCCTTGAACAACTTCTTGAAGGAAGGYCTGGTTGTGAACAATTTCTTTTAGGGGAACTTTTGGATAAACTCTTCTTGTTTTGTAGTGTTTCTTGGTGTCTCCAGATGTCAAGCATCTATGATCCATTCATTTCACTTTAATAACTATCTCTCTTTATAGAGGCAAATTCGTATTGGGGTTAAAATGGCACTTCAAAGTTGGTGGCAGTATTTATTTGATTGATTGAAGGTCTTGATGTCTTGCCAACTCTGGAAGATGAGAAATGAGCAGAACCTCCCAGTAGGAGTTCAACGGATTACCGGGGAAGGTTCTCTTGTTCTTCACTTATGAGGTCTGAATTATTTTCTTTCTATTTCTCCTCTCATGTGTCGAGTGAATTTTTATATATTTTATCTGAAAGCAACTTATATATATGAAATTTGAGAGGATTCCAATTCTATTCCAATCTTTTCTTTGTTCTGTTTTCTTCTTTTTCCCTATTTCTTTGTTTTTTCTTATTTAAGTTTTAACAAAGCAAGCATTCGTTCATTCTCTCATGGTCAGAATGAGAGGGAGAGAGGAAAAAGTGAGCTCTCTCACTGTCTAAAATATCCATATTCAATTTTCAATCTTCCTTTTCAATGTGTATATTCTTCCGATTCATTAYTCRTTGAGTTGTTGAAAGGCAAACAATGAAGTCAAAAAGGGAAGGAAGGGAGATGAATCAGTGATATGAAAACACGAAAAGGAATGCAAGAAAGAGAGTAAACAGGGAGCGGGAAAATTTTGTGCATAGGAGGGGGYTGGTAAAATAAACAATACGGAGATTACAAATGAAGGGGGGTTGGTGAAAYTTGAGTTTCTATTCTTTGTGAGACTTAAGTATTGCTGAATGGTAGTGTATGTGCTTCTGAATTTGAACTTGTTGAGGTAGATTGCAACTTATCTGAGGAGAAGGATGCTTAACTGCTGAATGGTTCTTCTGAGTTTGAATTTGTCAAGTTTGTTTGCAACTTATCTGATAAGAAGGGTGCATAACACATTCTAGACAAATGAGATTGCTTGTAACTTATGTGATTAATAGTTAAGGTCTATTTCAAGCATGAAGAGGAAGAATGGGAGAATGATAAGAAGGATGCATAACAGATTCTAGACAAGTGAGATTGCTTGTAACTTATGTGATTAAAAGTTAAGATCGCTTTCAAGCATGAAGAGAAAGAATGGGAGAATGGAAAGGATTAATAGATTCTAGATTAATCCGATCTACTGATTAATCTGATCTGGTTAAAGGTTAATCGCTTGGTTTATTGATTTACTGATTGAACTGCTTTGTTTATATGATTTTTCAAGCATGAAGAGAAAGAGATGGAAGGATGAGAAGGATTAGTCGATTYTAGTTAAATCAGTTTGCCTGTAAGTTATCAGATTAAAGGTTAGGTGCTTGGTTTGTATGATTTCCTGATTAACTGTTTTGTTGGGTTGTATGATAATTCATCATAAGGGAGAATAGATAAATGCAAGGATTAACAAATTCCAGATAAAATTATATTTATTTCTTGTAGCTAATCTGAGTAAAACTTAAAACTGCTTTCTTTATATAATTTTCTAATTAACTGCTTGATTTATATGAATTTTTAAGCCTATGAGAAAGAATGGAAGATGATTTTCTGAATAGCTGCTTGGTTTATATGATTTTTCAAATGTAAGAGAAAGAATAGTAGAATGGGAAAGATTAACAGATTTTAAGATAAATCAAACTGCTTGGAAATCTKTTAAACTGCTTGGTTTATATGATTTTCTAATTAGAAGTTAATTGCCTGGAGTATATGATTTTCGGAGCATGAAGAAAAAGCATGGAAGAATGGGAAGGATTGACCGATTCTATATAAATCACATTGCTTTAATTAACAAATGGAGGGCTTTAGAGAAGGTTACATAGTTTGCTTTTCTTCGTTTGTGGTCTTTAGATTAATCAGGTTGCTTGTAGCTTATCTGATTAGAAGCTAACTGCTCGGTTGACATGATTCTCTGATTAAAATGCTTGAAGAGAAAACTCAAGCATGAAGAAGAAAGAAGGAAGAGTGGGAAGGATTAATAGATTTTAGATATTCTCTCTTCATGCTTGAAGAAATATATGCACGAGACCRWGAARTTTCTAAGCATCTTGAAATGAAAGATCTTGTGACGTCTCTTTTATTTTAGGAATTAAGATACACTAAGATCTTTCTCATTGTATCATTGGGCTATCCGAAAAGAGCTATATCAACAAAGCACTTGCTAGATTTGGAATGGTAGATTGTACACTAGGTCCTATTGCTAAAGGTGATAAGTTTAGTCTCAGCTTATGCCCTAAGAATAGAATGGAAAGAAATGATATGCAAAAGAATCTTTRTACATCAGCTGTAGGGAGTCTTATATAYRCTTAAGTATGTATTCATCCAAATTAGTGTACAAGKCAGCATGTTAGGCATATATTTGAGCGATCTTGGTATATGGATCATCATAAAGTAGCAACATAGGTCATGATTCTCTCCTTAGATTAATCAGGTTGCCTGTAACTTATCTGATTAGAAGCTAACTGCTTGGTTGACATGATTCTCTGATTAAAATGCTTGAAGGGAAAACTCAAGCATGAGGAAGAAAGAAGGAAGAGTGGGAAGGACTAATAGATTTTAGATAAACTGCTTGGTTTATATATTTCTTCAAGCATGAAGAGAGAATTCAACTATGAAAAAGAAAGAGAAGGTTACATAGTTTGCTTTTCTCTGTTTGTGGTCTTTAGATAAATCAGGYTGCTTGTAACTTATCTGATTAGAAGCTAACTGCTCGGTTGACATGATTCTCTGATTAAAATGCTTGAAAGGGATATTCAAGCATGAGGAAGGAAGGAAGAGTGGGAAGGATTAACAGATTCTAGATAAACTGCTTGGTTTATATATATCTTCAAGCATGAAGAGAGATTTCAACTATGAAAATGTAGAATCAAAGAACAGGAAGGATTACCAAATTTTAGATGAACCAGGTTGTGTATWATATATTTGATTAAAGTTAACTGCTTGGTTCATGTGATTTCTGATTAACTGCTTTGCTTGGTTTATATGTTTTTTTTTTGGCGTATATGATTTTCCAAGCATGAAGAGAAAGCATGGAAGAATGGGAAGGATTAACCGATTCTATCTAAATAAATTTAACAAATGGAGACCATGTTTAGAGAAGGTTACATAGTTTGCTTTTCTTCGTTTGTGGTTCTTAGATAGATCAGGTTGCTTGTAGCATATCTGATTAGAAGCTAACTGCTCGGTTGACATGATTCTCTGATTAAAATGCTTGAAGAGAAAATTCAAGCATGAAGAAGAAAGAAAGGAAGAATGGGAATGATTAACAGATTTTAAATAAACTGTTTGGTTTATTTTTTTTTTTCAAGCATGAAGAGAGCATTCAAGTATGAAAAAGAAAGAACGAAGAATAAGAAGGATTACCAGATTTTAGATAAATCAGATTGCATGCAATGTATTTGATTAAAAGTTAGCTGCTTGGTTTATGTGATTTCTGATTAACTGTTTTGCTTGGTTTATATGTTTTTTGAGCATATTGTGAAAGAATGGAAGGATGGGAAGGATTCTAGCATGAACAAGCRTGAACTTTTAATAAATRGAGAAAATGTTTAGAGGAGATTTCTAGCAGTTGGCTTTGCTTCWTTTGTGTTCTGAAGTTCCAGTCAGTAATTGTGCMTATAGTGTTTTGATCGTGGGCTTCTTCTGTGCCTGAGCCTGCGTTAAGAGGCAGCTAACTGTTGATTTTAGCAATCCTTTTTGGTGTTTTTATATGATTTCCTGATCAAAAGTTGACTGATCGGTAAATGATTTTCTGAGAGATTGATTCTTGTTGAATTCCTGCCATAGGTTTAAGTCCCTCGTCCTGCATCATTTTGTTGTTCKAATTCGTGCTTAGACAGCTTAATTGCATGTTTGCTGCCTGTGCATGTCATATTTTATTCCTTTAACTCTGCCTGTGCTGTATGCTAATGCACAGCCGGTCCCAAGCCCGGTAAAAGAGGAGGGGAGGATCAACCGGGGGGATGATTTGGARTTCCTAAGGGTACTTAATAAGTGATGGGCTCTTTGTAATCTCATAAACGATCCGTTGTTTCTTTTCTTGAGCGTTCCTTGAGAAGCTCCCTYTATAAACTTGTTCTGTAGCTATTGAGAAAAATAACTACTGCTTTGGCGTACCAACAGAATCAGTGATTGTAGATGTGAATCTTTTTCTTTTTTCGTTTTTTTGGTGAAGTTCGGGGTATCTGCTTTGCCAATCTGTTTTTCTTGAGCATTCCTTGAGAAGCTCCCTTTATAAACTTGTTCTGTAGCGATTGAGAAAAATAACTACTGCTTTAGCATACCAAAAGAATCATTGATTGTAAATGTGAATCTTTTTCATTTTTTGTTTTTTTGGTGAAGTTCATTGTATCTGCTTTGCCAATATGTATATAGCTGGCCATTGAATACTTGGCAGAACGAGTTTCTTGCGAGTCCCAACTGAGTATGGAGAAAGAAAATAATTAATATTACAATATACTGAGAACAATTGCTAACATGTCAAAACAATGGTATCATTGCTTCATATGTGGATGTGAATTTTTGTTTTTTGTGAAGCACAGGTGTGCTGTGATTTGCCATTGCAGAAGTAGCTGATTGTTCTAAAATTCCTCTTCTTATGTAATGCAATGTTATCATTGCTTCATATGTGGATGTGAATTTTTGTTTTTTGTGAAGCACACGTGTTCTGTGATTTGCCGTTGCAGAAGCAGCTGGTTGTTCTAAGATTCCTCTTATGATGTAATGCATGTTTCTGTTTCATTGTGATAGCAATCTTGTGGGTTAGGAGGAATGAACTGATTAAATTATTTAGTGGTGGGTGGTTATCTTCATTCGGTCTGTCCACCCCTGTTATCAAATTTGCCGTTGCAGAAGAAGCTGGTTGTTCTAAAATCCCTCTTTTATGCATGTTTGTGTTTCATTGTGATAGCAATCTTGTGTGTTAGGAGGAATGATTCAATTAGTATAGTTTTAATGGTGTGTGGTCATCTTCATTCGGTCTATCAACTCTTGTTATAACCATGAATCCTCATTTGTCTGCAGGTAGGGATTTTTTCAAAATGAATTGGTTCAAGTAACATACCGATTGTCTGGAGGAATAAATTGGTTTGGGATGAACTTTGGGCAAGTGAAGTGTGTATCTACCTATCCACTTTCTCTTATGAAAATTGGCGATGCTTTCTATTTTGAGTTGCAAATATATTTTAGGGTCGTGTTTTAGGAGTTAAATACTTTATTAGGGCGTTATTCAAATTGAGATGAGTTTGTCTATATTYAGTTGTAAATATGTTTTCGTGTGCTTCAGGAGTTGAATGCATTATGTGGGATCATCTATACAGAGATGGGTTTGCATGGTATGTCCTTTGGGGTTATGGGTTAATTCAAACTGAAACAAGTGTCTTTGCTGTATATGTTGTTTTAGATGTGGGGTTATTTATACGTAGATGGGTTTGCATGGTATGTCCTTTTGAGTTTTGGGTTGCCCTTGCTATATATATTCTTTCAGCTGGTTTAAAAGAGTGTACTGAGAGTTGAATGCATTATGTGGGGTTGTCTATTTTGGTATGTCCTTTTGGGTTACGAGTGAATTCGAAGTGAAATGAGCGCCCTTGCTGTATATGTTCTTTCAGATGTGGGGTTATCTATGCAGGAGATGGATTTGCATGGTATGTCCTTTGGGTTACKGGTTAATTCGAACTAAGACGAGCGCCCTTGCTATATATGTTCTTTTAGCTGGTTTAAAAGAGAGTGTACTGAGAGTTGAATGCATTATGTGGGGTTGTCTATTTTGGTATGTCCTTTTGGGTTACGAGTGAATTCGAAGTGAAACGAGCGCCCTTGCTGTATATGTTCTTTCAGATGTGGGGTTATCTATGCAGGAGATGGATTTGCATGGTATGTCCTTTGGGTTACKGGTTAATTCGAACTAAGACGAGCGCCCTTGCTATATATGTTCTTTTAAAAATGAGTGCTCTTACTATATATGTTCTTTCARCTAGTTTAAAAGAGAGTGTAATGAAAGTTGAATCCATTATGTGGGTTATCTATACAGAGACAGGTTTGCCTAGTAATGCCCTTTTGCGTTATAGGTCAGTTCAAACTAAAATGAGCGTCTTTGCTGTATATGTTCTTTCAGCTGATTTAAAAGAGAGTGTAATGAAATGTGGGGTTATCTATACAGAGACGGGTTTGCCTAGTATGCCCTTTTGCGTTATGGGTTAGTTCAAATTGAAGTGAGCGCCTTTGTTGTATATGTTCTTTCACCTGATTTAAAAGAGAGTGTAATGAAGATGTCAAGAGTACTATCATCATTTAGATGGTATATTTGCATAGGAATTGGAGGAATGTGAGCAAGGAAAATAATTAGAAAATTCTTTGCAAGTGTTCGGGAGAAAATAGTTTGATTATRAATGGAATATATACTAATGTTTTGATTATGAACGGAATATATACTTATGTTATATTGTCTAAATTAGTCTTTAAGTGAATATCACAAGAGGTGGAATCAGTGAAAAATTGGACCAGGTAATGACAAATTTTACWTTGCAAATTAGTGGCTTAACACTTCTCTATTTTTCTCTCGTTTCTTCCTCTCTGTATTCAAGTGAAGTATCTCAAACACACATTAGTTATGCAAATGAATCGTTCTATTGAAAATTTCTTGAATAAAACAAAAAGATGCTTATGAGTGATTAAGAGCTTAATCATTTTTTGTTGGGATAGGAGTTGGTTGTTTTGAACAATGAGTGATAAGGAATATTTAATGATCAATCAGTAAACTATCTTGTGTTACAATTTGAAATCGTAGATATTTAAGGCATCTGGGAAACAGTCGAAATTTTTAAACAGTCGAAATTTTTAAACTTAGCCTGTTTTTGGGCACATCAAGCATAGGCATGCAAAGGGCGATTTTAAGTTATAGAAAATTTTAATAATCAGTAAAATATTTTGAATTGTAATTTAAAATTGTAAATATATTTAAGGTGTGAGGGAGCAGAAGTTGAAATTTTGGAACTTAGCTCGTATWGCACATTGAGCATTAGCACACAAAGAGCAATTCTTGGCTRCCCTATATTCGATGTGCTAATGAATCGCTTCCTTCATCTATTTGATATGGCAAAGGAGGATTACGTTTGTTTGTTTGCTGACGTAGTTTGGCACATAAAGGGCAATTCTTGGCTACCTTATATTCGATGTGCTAATGAATCGCTTCCTTCATCTATTGAATAGGGAAAAGAAGGATTACGTTTGTTTGTTTGTTGACGTTCTATCATAATTTATAGGGAGCATGACAAGGAAAGGAGGGCGTGGATACTTCGACAAATGTTAAGAGAGATTTAATAATTAATATCATATAACTATACTGAAGTCTTTACTTGTTTGCAGCAAAAAAGAAAAGAAAAAGGAAAACTTGCTTTTTTGAGAAATTATTTTTTTTCGTTTTGAAATTTTTTTGTGATTGATGAGTATCATACATTTCATGTTGCTATGTCAATTCATATAAATAGTTAGTGAAAACAATACAAATGGATGTGACTTTCTACTTGTTTGTGACCAAAAAAAAAAAAAAAAAGGAAAAMAAAAGGGAAAATTTTACTTCAGAAATTCTTTGAGAAATTGCTCTTTCTCAAAGTTTTTACGGAAAATTCTTATAACATAGTTGCTCAAGAATTAAATTTATATTTTTACTTATAATTCTAGATTTTAGCCAACAAATTAGTTAATATGATAATTAATCGATTAATAAAATTTTAATTAACTCTAAATGATCACAAAAAAAATTTAGAAGGAAAATTAATGAATAAGAAGTCYAAGACACGTAAATTTATTAACTTTTCAATTATGTCATCTAACCAAAGTTTTCTAATTAATGTTACCAATTAAATTCATGCACATCGAATATGTTTTTTTAAGGTATAAACAATAAATTTTTTTTAAAAGTTAGTAAGCTATATCTCTATACTTACTTTAGCTATGAAAATGCATTAAACTTWTGATCTAGAAAGATTGCGTATATAATTCATGGTATAAGTTAGTTGACTTAATTGTAAAAGTGTGATCTCTTATCGTTTTAAACAATGCTTGAAACAATTAAAAGATGATTAGTTATAGAATAGAATTGAATATTAAGAACAATAATAAGGTTTCAATGATAAAGACATATTGAATATGAAAATAGCATAACTCAATAATATAGCATCCAAAAAGGTTATATTGAATATTTCTTGATATTAGAGCAAAAGACTTAGTTTATAATAATTCGAACAAAAATAATAAGGAATTGAAGATGAAGATGAAGATATAAAACATCACGAAGATACAATAAGCTTGATCAATATTTAATCCTTCAAAAGATTCTTCTAAGTGTTCYAATACATTCTCTCAACTAGAGTAGGTTGATTCCTTAAATTGTGGTAAAAATTTGTGTATTTATAACTTTACGAGATGCTAAAAATGACAAAAAAAAAAAAGCATCAAAATCAGAATAGCCAAAAGTTAGCTTTAAACTGGCCTAACCAAACCTAGGTCGGTGTCGTCAGGCCTTGGCCGACGCCGGTTTGAGCTTTCCTTGTCGAAATGGTGTCGATCTAGGAGAATTGATAGCACTTTGTTCCTTTCTTTATGTCGTTTGCCTCTGTTCCCAATTTTCTAAACCGTAATTCAAGATCAAGCAGCGTTTTAAACCAAACAAGGGCCTGTTTGACCTCTTTTTTTGTAAGGGATTTCCTAGAAGAAATCATTACTCTTGTTCACCATCTTTATTTTCAAATKTATTTGGGACTTTTATTTGCATATTTAGTCCATGAAGTCATCATTTTAGTACCTACAAGGTCAAAATAAGAAAGTTATGATCTATCTACTCTTTAATGTTTAGTTCATTAAATCAACATTTTAGTACCTACAAGGTCAAAATAGGAAAGTTATGATATATCTACTCTTTAAAAATATTGATATCTACATTTCTATCAATTTCATCCGTAGAGACCCCAATTTACGAAACAATGTATGAAACTTCCCTACACCGAGATGGATACTTGTCCCTAAGCAACATACRAAAGTAAAAGGACCACATTACATGACACAAAAAAATAAGAAAACAAAACAAACTACAATRCTTATTGATCATCAACATTGACATAAAATAATTCAATCCATACATTACAGATGTACAAGTAACTCATATCAACATCCATCAAAGCATATAGAAAGTGTCTGAGTGAAAGCCATTCTAAATATTTTGAGGAGCCAAAAAAAAAAAAAAAATTCATTGACTATGAGTTAAAGTAATAACTTGATCACTCCAAAGGCTTACTCTTCATACAACTCTCCATTTATTAAAGTAATGCAAATTAACCRAGATTATGTAGGACATTAACCAAGATTATGTAAGACTTTTAGTTTATAATGTTAGGTCAAAGGATTGGTGTATCAAAAAGGTCAATGATATATTAAAACAAAGAGAGMGTTTATCAAATGGAGGCATAAAGTATGAAAATCATCAAAAARTACTAACTCTTTTATTAAATAGTTCTCTCATCTCTTTCTCTAAATATTTTATTTTTTTCCATCATCTCAACGTACAAAGCATATGAATATCCTTTTTTTTTTTTTTTTTGCTTTCACATATGAGTGCATTTTATGCTCCATCTCACAATTCTTCAACATTCATCATCAATGTTTTTCACTATTCAACTTGTTTCCACATCATTCACCATATCCATAAACATGAAGAACCAAGAGATCTCATACAAAAAATGAAAATTTTTCGATTTATTAAAAGAAATACAAGTCGAATTATATGGAGGCTAGAATTGGGGAATAAGGTTGAAATATATAGTTGGGTATACATGAAAGGCTCAAATGTTTTAAAGATGGCCTATTATCATCATCTCTTGCTCAATTCAGAATACCTATTATTTCGCTTTGAGAAGTATTAAAGTAAGTTCTAGAATGTCAAATTTTCCTTGTACAACAGTCATAAT
>MEJB01000263.1:85168-98252 GCA_001752375.1 Rhazya stricta | reverse complement strand
TTTGGATATTAGCTCATCATCCCTATTGACAGTTTCGCTATCAACTTTCTTCACAATTTTCTCCTTTTGTGGCACTTCTTTGAGTCCCTTTATACTTCTCTAGGTGATTGCTTGCACTTATTCTATAGGATTTTTCGCAGTTGCTTTTGGCAAAGCACCTTGGGGATAAAAGACCGGCAATTTGTCTCATTTGTATCTCCAAATTTTGAATAAACGCTCCTTGGGTCTGTATTGAGGTCTATTGACTTTGAAATCTTTGGTCTTTGCTTTCTATGAATTTAGCCATGAGATCCTCCAATTTAGATGGTCCTCCTTAAGTGGGAGATTGGTATCCCAAAGATTGTGATTCCTCTCTACTTCTTGATTTTTTCCCCGTAAGAAGTTTGGATAACTTCTCGAACTTAGATTGTAAGTATTTGAAAAGGGTTGAAGGTGGATCTATTGTTGTTGACATAATGAACTTGCTCCAATGATGTATCAATTTTCTCCAAAGATGAACAATCAACAGTGGCATGACCTCATCCATAATGAATGCATGATATCCYATGAGAAGTCAAGCTAGCTACCTMCTTCRTTAGAACCATCATTTGGGTCGAYAGTTTAGTGATAACGTCTAATTCCAATACCYCTGCAATYATTTTTAGCTGATATCTAATTGATGATTGATAGTTGTTGGCAGCCATGCTATCATTAATTTCATATGCCTCATCTTGATCCTTAGAAATCAAGCTTTCTCCAATAGCTGCATCCAATATAGTTCAAATAKTAGGAGTCCCACCATTTACAAAGTGTGAACTACTATYCGTTCTGGTAGGCCATGATGTGGACAATTGCGAATTAGATCCTTAAATTTCTCTTAAGCCTCATAAAGTGATTCAYTATYAGATTGGGCAAAGGTAGAGATTTCACTCCTGAAMCTCCAAGTCCTTGCARGAGGAAAATATTTGTTCARAACTTTAGTAGCCAACTGATCCCATTAGTGATACTCATAGGTGGTAGAGAATTTAACTAGTCTTTATCTCTATCCCTTACAGAAAAAGGAAAAAGCCTTATGATAGCATCCAAAAGTATCCAAGATCTCCAAAAAGTTTTGGATGTGAGTATTAGGATTCTCACTAACTAACCCCCAAATTGCACAAAATTGTGAATCATCTGAATTATGGCAGGCTTGATCTCAAAAGTATTAATTGCCACCGTTGGTCTTCAGATGTTGGATTTRATGATGAAGTAACATAATATCTTAGTGGCCTCAATGCTGGTGCCCTACTGGAACAATATTATGAAGATTTCCTCTATTGTTGTTGTTCTATTCATTACCCACAACACCTATAGGTGGATTAGGAGGATTAGGAATTTACTCCATCTCAATACTCTCTTGAGTGCTTTTTGGCTCTAGTTGCCTTGTTTTTCCTGCAAGCACGTTCAATTTCTTTATCAAGTGGTAATAATTCAACAGGACGATTACGGCGCATACACCAAAGAAAGAAAATAAAAGTTGAAAAATAAAATAAAATAAAATAAAAAATAGCTAAATTAAAGTAAAAAATATGAAAAATTATATCAAGATGTTAACTTCCTGGCAATGGCACTGATAACTTGATACGGGAAATCCTAGCAAGTATACCATATTGTATCGCGTAATATAAAAGATATTGAACCCAAGAAATTGAATCTAGATTACCATCTACTTATAGTCCTAAATCGAGAATTGAATCTAGATTACCATTTGCTTATAGTCCTAAATTTTATTTAGCCAACCAATTAATTAAGATAAGAATTAACTAATTAAGAAAATCTAATTAACCCTAGATGATCACAAAAAAAAAAAATTAGAAGGAAAATCAAGGGATAAAAAGTCTAAGACACAAGAGTTTACCAATTCTTCAACTATGTTATCTAAATGATGTTCCCAAATCAACATACAAAACATTGAACAATCAGACCTATGAATATCGAATATAATTTCTCAAAATATAAATAACATTTTTCTCTAAGTAATTAAACTATATCTCTATGCTCAATTTAACCTAGAAAAATGCATTAAACTTATGATCCACAAAGATTGCACAAATCATGTAATTATATCTCTATTTCACATGTAAATTCATGGCACAAGTTATTTAACCTAATTAAAAAAGTGTTATCCATAATCGCCTTAAGCATTATTTGAAACAATTGAAAGATAGTCAATCATACAATCAAACATTAAGAACAATAACAAGGCTTCATTAACAAAGATATATCGAATATGAAAAACGTCTAATTCAATAACATAGCATCGGAAAAGAGTATATCATGGTATTAGAACAAAAGACTTAGTTCACAATGATTCGAACAAAAATAATAAGAAATTGAAGATGATAGAAAAACATCACGAAGACACAATAAGCTTGATCAATCTTCAATCCTTCGGTCTTCGTTTCCTTCCAAAAAACTTCTTCTAAGTGTTCCAATGTATTCTCCAAAGTATAGTAGGTTGATTCACTAAATTGTGGCCAAAATTTATATATTTATAACTTTAGAAGATGCCAAAAATGATCAAAAGGCATCAAAATCAGAATTAGCTGAAAATTAGCCTTAAATTGGCCCAAACTAGGGCCATTTGGGCCTCAACCAACACTGATTTTAGCTGTCCTTGCCGTAACAATGCTAGTCTGGGAGAACAAGCCCCATTTTTCTCCCATCTTTGCACTGTTTTACCTCTGTTCTCATTTTTCAGAATCATAATACATTATTAGGCGCCATTTTAAGCCAAATAGGGGCCTCTTTAAGCTCTCCTTTTCACTATCCTTGTTTCCAAACGTATGTGGGACTTATATTTGCATGTTTAGTCCCTAAAATCATCATTTTAGTACCTACAAGGGAAAATGAGAGAGTTATGATATATTCACCCTTTAGACAACATTTATATCTATATTTCTACCCATTTCATCCTCAAAATCCTAATGTGTATAGACACGGAAAAAATGTATTAGTACTCAATAGTAAAAAAGTAGTCCAACAAATCAACATATTTGATAAGTATCATTCCAACTTAGTATCGTCCTAACAATGATAAATCTTCAATTTTGCAAAGTTCATCGTTAAATTTGTGCATATTCTCATTTTTGTGTGTTAGGATCTCCAATAGTTTCAGCCATTTTAGACATCAATTTACATCTTCTTTAAAGCGACCGGTAAGCATGCGAGTCATGTGCTCCAACCCCAAAACCCATATATTGGTGCTCCTCCTTTATTTTATGTGTTTTGTGAGAACTTCCTTCACATTTTTCTCAATTTTGAATARGAATTGATTTTTAATTATTTGAAGCATTCAGATTCTCTTCATTGGAACCTTCTAAATCATCATCATTGGGAATTCTTTTGCAAATTCTCTAGTACACTTTCTGGTGCTTCGGTTTCCTATAGAGTGGTTCTATTGGTAACCTAAGTGATAGCTAATTCGTCATAGTAAATGAATGTCTTATTTCTCGATACAAGGCCATTTGGATGACTTTGTAAATTCACAAAGAATGTGAGTTTAAGTAAGTTTTCTTATTAAACGAAAAAAATTCAAAATTTATAATTATTTACCTTCAACTAATCATCCCACACGTCTGAACTTATTGTTTAATAAAAACATCCTTAGCATCATCTGCATTTCTTTTCCTAATTTCCGACGAAAACATCCTTCCCCTTATTATTATAATATATGTGTGTACATGTAATTTTTCTTTTATAYGCATGAACTATATATAGTCATATTTTTGCATCAAAGTTAATTATCTAAAAATAAAATTCAAAACTAAAGTAAAGTTATTATTGAAAAATTGAAAATAGAGTGAATRGATAAAATGTCTACAAAATGATTCTCACAATATGTGAAATTTTATTATATTATAATTATGTTATATATCATATAGATTATTTTGAGAGAGATAGGATCACATGCACAAGAAAACTTATTTCTTTCTGCATTAAGGGCGTAATATGTATTGTCTTTTTTTTTTTTTTTGACATGGTCTAAATTAGTTGGACGAATTCTATTAATTGGATACTCAATTATTACAATTAATGAATGAGGTACTAAATACTCAATTATGTCAAACCTCCTAAGGCTTCTAGTAACTAACCTTAGTATAATGACGCTTCTACCTTTGGAATCAAATATTCATTTATACATGGTACAAAATTTTCAAATTGCATTTGATTATATTTAAGTTATTTAATGAGAAGTACAAACTCAAAATTTATTTTATAATAATTAAAGGATAAGGTACTAAATACTCAATTAGGTCAAACCTCCTAAGGCTTCTGGTAACTAACCTTAGTATAATGACGCTTCTACCTATGGAATCAAATATTCATTTATACATGGTACAAAATTTTCAAATTGCATTTGATTATATTTAAGTTATTTAATGAGAAGTACAAACTCGAAATTTATTTTATAATAATTAAAGAATAAAATTATAAATTAATAACCACTTAATCTAACATGAACTTGCTACCTCGCGGCCCGAACACACTTTCTATGTTATCCTAAAGCTTACAATGATGCCATAATATTTAATAAATTTAGTTTGTTTTTTAAGATACTTAGTATGAAAAGTTAGATTAAAATATATATTTTATGGCAATGACAATTTTATTCGATATCTCAAGAATTGGGATTTCACGTGAAAGACCTCATTCCTCACTTAGGTCCATAATCTGGAAAGATAATTAATTTTAGAGCTAAATATGGGGTGATAAAATAATACTTATTGATAAACGAAATCTTATTAGTATGTAATGTGGGCCATTATAGGGAGAATCGGATAATGATGTTATGTGCCTTTACACTGATTATGTATCAGATATCTATGGAAGTGTATTGTTTTACACAATTAAGTAGTGCCTCAATTCATTAATTGGTTTCAAGGTTCTTTATATCATTCCCCTATTGTTCAGTAGCAATCTCACCCCGGAGTATTGTGAAACGCCCCGTTAGGGCTGACCATATGAAATGACATATATATATGAAATGGTACTGTTCGGACATTGAGGACATCAACCTTTGCATTTCTGATTCTCATGTCCTGAGATGAATAGCAAGCCGTTCCGTTTAACATGTTACAAGTCCCTTCACCTTCGTAAATGTTGTCACTTTCCTCTTTCCTATCCTCATTAGGACACTTCTCCTCACTTTTCTTCAAAATAATTCACAAGCATAGTCACTCAAGAAATCCAACTGAGAGAATCAAAACCATTCTTTTCACTCTAAATCCAGAATCAAAAGAGTGCAAGAATTACTACTGATCTTTAGCCCAGTTGAAAAGTGACTAATTTTATACCTCAAGAAGTGGTGACTCATATCCTTGCAAGGCTCCTACAGAATCTCTTCTAAGATTTAGATGCTTATCAAAATCATGGAAATCACTTATCTCTAGCCCTCATTTTGTTTCGATGCACAAACCAAGCTTTTCTGTCACAATCCTTCACCCTAACTCCCAGAATTCTTCTTAGGCACTATTCGAAAGGGCAGAAAGTTGAAATTTATTCCATACACAAAAAACAATGAAGAATTTGATGTCTCAAAATATGTTTTCACAGCTGTTCTTGTCCTACTCAATTGAGCTGATCCAAGCTAAATTATGTTTCAAATGGGACGCGCTTTGGAAGAAGCAAGAAGCCATCTGTTACTAAGCCATCTTATTGGGAATAACAAGGGCATCTCTTAATACTCAAAGTTTCATATCTGAAGCAAGTTTTCAAGAAATTTCTCGAGTTTTAGCAAAGGCAGCTCTCGAGGGGAGTATTGATTGGTTGAAAAGTTTGAAAGAGAATGTTGCTTTGGGTGGAATGATACATGTCGGGACCGGGTTCAAAGGATTAGCGCACTCTTCAAGTTCAAAACAACATAACAAAATTCCTTTGGAAACAAAAAAAAAAAAAAAAAAGAATCTACTCAAGATGAAAAGGAGAGATATTTTGTTTTACCATAGAAAAACATCAGAATGATCATTTATATAGGATTTATTGATTCCTATGAAGGGGGTCATTACTTTCAATACTTTCTTTGTTTGGTGTAGTCATTTGATTTAGTAATAAAAAGAATAATGAATAGAAAATAATAATGTCTAGGGTTATGTATCTATAGCCAATCAAATGTAAATACGATAGAGCGGAAGGTTTCATCGGAATAATTTTTTATTTCAGTTCAGGGTTCCTTACCGCTTTTTTATTATTTCTTTTAATGAAAAAAGGCGAAGGGTGTGGGGCGAAATGACAAGAAGTTATTGGAACATAAATTTAGAAGAGATGATGGAGGCGGGATTTCATTTTGGCCATGGTACTAGGAAATGGAATCCTAAAATGGGACCTGATTTCTCTGTCGTACGGGTATTCATATTACAAATCTTACTTGAACTGCTCATTTTTTTAGAAGCTTGTGATTTAGTTTTTGATGCAGCAAGTAGAGAAAAACAATTCTTAATTGTTGGTACAAAAAATAAAGCAGCTGATTCAGTAGCACGGGCTGCAATAAGGGCCAGGTGTCATTATGTTTAAAAAACGTGGCTTAGCGGCACGTTAACAAATTGGTCCACTGCAGAAACATGACTTCATAAGTTCATGGACTTGAGAATGGAACAAAAAACAGGGAGACTCAATCATCTTCCAAAAAGAGATGCAGCTATGTTGAAAAGATAATTATCTTGTTTGCAAACATATCCGGGCGGGATAAAATATATGATATGGTTACCCGATATTGTAATCATCGTCGATCAGCACGAAGAATATACAGTGCTACAAGAGTGTATTACTTTGGAAATTCCAACAATTTGTTTAATCGATACAAATTGTGGCCCAATCTAGTAGATATTTTGATTCCAGCTAATGGATTAATTCTTAACAAATTAGTGTTTTCAATTTGTAAGGGTCGTCCTAGCTATATAAGAAATCCTTGATTAATAATAAGATAAATAATTTACTTCGAGAATTTCATGGATTTATGGAATTAGTTTACTATTTTTGAATTTCAAAAAAGAGATAAAAATAAGTGGGGAGATTATGTGGTTAGTTAGTATTCAAAATATCCGATTCAAGTAGGCAAAGAGATAGTTGAATCAAAATA
Organism: Rhazya stricta; assembly: GCA_001752375.1. Lineage (NCBI taxonomy): Eukaryota > Viridiplantae > Streptophyta > Magnoliopsida > Gentianales > Apocynaceae > Rhazya > Rhazya stricta. Next base: position 91,156 of record MEJB01000263.1, on the reverse strand, counting down.
ATTTTGTTCAAAGTTCAATTTTTTTCAAAGGACAATATGAATGTTCTAGCAAACACACTAAAGGGTTATATGATGTATTGAGCATGGAAGTAGGCCACCATTTCTATTGGCAAATAGAGTGCTTCCAAGTCCACGGCCGAGTACTTATTACTTCATGGGTTGTAATTGCTATCTCATTAGGTTTGACTGCTATAGTTGTTCGAAACCTACAAACCATTCCTAGTGGGGATCAGAATTTCTTTGAATATATTCTGGAATTCATTCGAGATGTTAGTAAACTCAAATTGGAGAAGAAAATGGTCCTTGGTCTCCTTTTTATTGGAACTATGTTTCTATTTATTTTTGTTTCTAGTTGGTCAGGAGCTCTTTTACCTTCGAAAATCATACAATTACCACATGGSAAGTAAGCCGCACCCACGAATGATATAAATACTATTGTTGCTGCTTTGATTTTACTCACGTTAGGGGCCTATTTCTATGTGGATCTTACCAAAAAAGGATTAGGTTATTTTGGGAAATATATATATCCAACTCCAATCCTTTTACCCATTAACATCTTAGAAGATTTCACAAAACCCCAATTGCTAGGTTTTTGACTTTTCGGGAATATCTTAGCTGATGAATTGGTCATTGTTGTTCTTGTTTCTTTAGTATCTTTAGTGTCTTTAGTGGTTCCTATACCTGTTATGTTTCTTGGATTATTTACATGTGCTATTCAAGCTCTTATTTTTGCAACTTTAGCCGTGGCTTATATAGATGAATCCATGGAAGGCCATCATTAAAATAGTTTTGTCAAACTATCGGTACAATAAAATTGATTTAGGAAATATACAATTATGCCATATATAAAATAGAGTAATAGCAATAGCAAAAAAATCACGATATTAGATAGGTATATTTGATTTCTGTCTCATTATTCAATAGTTCAATATTCAAATTCCTTTATTATTTGAATGAAGAATGACTGTAATATAATGAACTATTCAATAGTTTCAATCGTTTTATTCAACGAGTGACCAAACCAAAATAGTAATATAATAAATAACAAATTTTATGAACTTAGATCAATCAAATAATAATAWTTCTATGCAATGATTTGGACTAACCAATTTGTCCATTTAGATTGAGATTGGAAGCATTGGAATAATGATAAAGAAAAGGGAAGAGCAAAAATAATTTACAAAAACGTAATTCATCAAAAAATGGCTTGAGCGTAGTTATATGTAATTTAATGGCTATCAATAAGCCAGCTATTGTAGATATTTCGATAATTCATTTTCAAAATTCTCGAATCTAATTGAATCTGAGATGAATGCTTGGTTTCCATTATGGAAGAAAGACACGTATATGTGATATTAGATATTGACTAATTCTAGATGAACTAAAGATGTATTTTATTTGGCCTACTCTTATGAATTTAGATAGGGATTCCAATATCAATGGAAACCCTTCCCTTTCCGTCTCATTGACTGTAATGAACATATGAAATCCAAAAAAAGATGAAAGAATTCAAATAACAGTGAACCAAGAAATGGAAGATCGAAAGTCGTATGGACTCACAAAGACTCTGTATATAGAAACTCAAAGTAGCTTGGATGATTCACTAATACCATCACTTCAACTCAAAGTTCTTAGTTACTTGAAATTCTAGCGACGGAATAATTAAGTAATAATTCGTTGGTTGATTGTGTCATTAACCATTTATTTTTTTGGTACAAGGGAACTTATCATGAATCCACTGATTTCTACCGCTTCCGTTATTGCTGCTGGGTTGGCTGTAGGCTTGCTTCTATTGGACCCGGAGTTGGTCAAGTGACTACTGCAAGTCAAGCTGTAGAGGGTATCGCGAGACTCCCCGAGGCAGAGGGAAAAATACGAGCTACTCTATTGCTTAGTCTAGCTTTTATGGAAGCTTTAACAATGGATGGACTAGTTGTAGCATTACTGCTTTTATTTGCAAATCCTTTTGTTTAATATGAAAAATCCCTAGTTTATTGGCTTGGACTCATTATTTTCTTTTTCGGACTCTATTAAAATTTCACTCCTATAATTACTTATTCGTTGACAAAATAACCTATGGGAAGGTTTGGTTTGCAGATGAGGGATTAGATACTGACTCACTTTCGTCCTTCCCGTTCGGAGTCCAAGGGAAGCTAAGGATTGAAACATTCACACATAAATCAAATACTTTTTAAAATAGGAAATAAATAAGCATAGTCATACAAAAAGAACTGTATTCGATTTTTTAGTCTATCTATTTAGTCTATCCATAAGAGGAGATCATATGAAAAATCTAACCGATTCTTTCATTTCTTTGGGCCATTGGCCATTTGCCGGGAGTTTTGGGTTTGATGCTGATATTTTATCAACAAATCTAATAAATGTAAGTGTAGTGCTTGGTGTATTGATCTTTTTTGGAAAGGGAGTGTGTGCGGGTTGTTTATTTCAAGAATATGCTGGATCCAACCAGCTGTACTTTTTTCTTATAACTAGAAAACAAAGGTGCCTGCCTTCAAAATAAATTAAGAAATTATAGAGTAAGAACCATAACATTTCATGATTCATTGGTAAAATCTACTTTGATTCTCTATCAACCAATAATGTGTGACCAGTAATATAGTTAAAGCAAAATTGTTTAAAGTCTATACGCAGCGCGGTACTCTTTGAACCACTATGTTAATATAGAGATATAGAGATATCTCAAAATGAATATTTTATGGATAGAGAACACTCCTATCTTTAAAATAATTTGAACCCCTTATTCCAAAAATGGGTATTTCACCCTTTTTATCCAGTGCTGAACTGATGACCTATGTATAAGTAAGAAGCATTTTTTGGATATAAGAAAAAAAGAAACAACTTTGTTGACAATTACATATTTTTTGTCAAAAAAGTCCTCTAAATATTTTGATTTGGCATTCATGCTTATATATATTTTTTGAATATGAAAATATGAACAAACAAAGAAGAGAGTATAGGTTCATTATATTCATACAAATCATTTTCTTAAGTAATTGAGTAGGAGAGCCAAATGAGTTGAAAGATTCATGTTTGGTTGGGAAAGGGATAATGAAAGCTTTGGGATACATGGAAAGATAATCCAATTTCAGTAAGAGTTTTATTAGATAATCGAAAACAGAGAATACTTGAATACTATTCGAAACTTAGAAAAACTCCATGGAGGTGCCATTGAACAGTTGGAAAAAGCCCGAGCTTGCTTACGAAAAGTGAAAATGGAAACAGATAAGTTTTGCGTAAATGGATACTTTGAGGTAGAGCGAGAAAAGTTGAATTTAATTAATTCAACTTCTAAGACTTTAGAACAAATAGAAAATTACAAAAATGAAACTATTCAATTTGAGCAGCCAAGGGTGACTAATCAAGTCCAACCGCAGATTTTCCAACAAGCTTTATGGGGAGCCCTACAAAATATGAATAGTTTTTTAAGTAATGAGTTACATTTATGTACTATTACTGCCAATATTGGCATGTTAGGGTCAGTGAAAGAAATAATTGATTAGTCTTTCAACTGTAGGCATTATTTTTTTTTCAAAAAAGAATTAAGAAATACTGGTAACCATTCGAGCTGACGAAAATAGTAATATTATTCGTCAATAGATTGCGCAATATAATAGAGAAGTAAAAATTGTAAATAATGGTACTGTACTTCAAGTAGGTGATGGAATTGCTCATATTCATGGTCTTGATGAAGTAACGGTCAAAGAATTAGTCGAAATTGAAGAGGGAACAATAGGTATTGGTATGAATTTAGAATCAAATAATGTTGGTGTTGTATTAATGGGTGATGGTTTGATAATACAAGAAGGAAGTTCGGTAGATMCCAGCAAGTGAYGYCTACCCTAACTRAACCTMTTRATGGTAGAGGTGAAATTTCAGCTTCTGAACCTYGATWAATTGAATCTCYTGCCCTAGGTATTGTTTTGCGGCATTTAYCGACTTATTGCTATTGATTCGATGATTCYGACARTGAGGGGCYARCAAGAATTAATTATTGGGGACAACAAGACTGGTAAAACAGCATTAGCCACGGATATGATTCTCAATCAACAAAGTCAAAATGTAATATGTTTTTATGTAGCTATTTGTCAAAAAGCTTCTGTGGCTCAGGTTAGTACTGCTTTACAGGAGAAGGGGGCGATGAATACACTATGTGTGTAGCGAAAACGGCGGGAATTCCCCTGCTACATTACAATATCTTCGCTCCTTATACAGGAGCAGATCTGGCTGAATATTTTATGTATCGTTGAACGACACACTTCAATCGATTTATGAATGATTGCCCTCCAAACAAGCACAAGCTTATCGTCAAATGTCTCTTCTATTACGAAACCGCCTGACGTGAAGCTTATCCAGGATGTTTTTTTATTTACCTTCACGCCTTTTGGAAAGAGCCGCCTAAATCAAGTTTCTAGTTTTGGTGAAGGAGTTATGACCACCTAACCAATAGTTGAAACTTAACAAGGAGATGTTTCGGCTTATATTCCCACTAACTATTGCAATTTCAATCACAGATGGCCAAATTTTCTTATCCGCCAACCTATTCAATGTTGGAACCAAGCCCGCTATTAATGTAGCTATCTCCATTTTTGAAGTAGGGTCCGCAGCTCGAAGTAAAGCCATGAAACAATTAGCTAGTAAATTAAAGCTTGAACTGGTGCAATTCGAAGAATTAGAAGCCTTTGCACAATTTGCTTCTGATCTCGATAAAGCTACTCAGAATCAATTAGCAAGAGGTCAACGATTGTGTGAATTGCTTAAACAATCCCAATTTGCTTCTCTCGCAGTGGAAGAACAGGTTATGATTAAATATTTGTACAGGAACAAATGGTTATCTTGATTAATTAGAAATTGGACAGGTAAGGAAATTTCTTGTTGAGTTACAGACTTATGTAAAAAATAATAAGCCTCATTTCCAAGAAATCATTTCTTCTACCAAGACATTTACTGAGGAAGCGGAAGCCCTTTTTAAAAKAAGCCATTCAGGAACAAATGGACCATTTTCTACTTCAGGAATAAGCATAAAAATATGGATCACTTACTTTCTTTTATCTTACAAAGGTAATGGTAATTAAGGTTCTCAAATTTAAATTACTCAAAAAGTCTGTCGTGATAGCAAAATCTTAAAAACAATATATGGAAATAATTTGCATTCAATAGGATTTGAACCTATACCAATGGCTTAGAATACCTCTGTCCTATCCATTAGACAGTGGACACTTTTCACTTCAATTTTTTTCGTATTCTGATTTTTTCGTGTTTTGACTTACCCTACCTCTTCACTGAAAAAAAAAAAAGAATCGGATTGTTTGTGAGATACTTATGCAAACCGTATATTAAATGCTGCAATAAGTCTAGAATATCTAATAATTTAGAACAAAAGAATAGAAGCGGATAGGGGGGCTGCATCGTTAGCTTGGAAGGCTAGGGGTTATAGTTGACGTAGATTCAGCATTTTGAACGTTTCTAACTCAAAACCAAACATGAAACTTTGTTTCATTTGGCTCATTTATGGATGTGAACAAAATTATAGAAAAAAAAAATTTCTACCCATAACATCTATGTCAACTTTTATCTGACTACAAACAAAACTAATCGCTTTCTAGACGATCCCTCTGGAAGAGAGTAATTCGAATAATCTTGCTAGTTACTTCGTTTTTTTTTTATTTGAGGAGGTCATGAGGAAAGAAAAGGGATTTTGTTTCCACTGAGCTAAAATAACAGGTCGATGTCTCTAGTAAACTAAAATCATTGTTTAATAGCTATTTCGATTCAATTTTTCCTTTACAAATCATAAATTGAAGATTTAGTAACGATTAGAAACCTACTTTTTATCTTGATCCATGGATCCTTTACTCATACTTATTCAATTGGAAGTGTTAATCCAATTCCAAAATTATGTTTCGTAACCCTTGGATCAAATGCAAGAACTTAAAGTATAGAATTAGCAACACTCACACATATTAAACC
>MEJB01000263.1:21509-31700 GCA_001752375.1 Rhazya stricta | reverse complement strand
AAGATGTTTCCAACTGTGGGTTTCTGTGGTAATTTGGTTTTCGTTCGAGGAAGCACTTTATACTGACTACTTCTGGTGTCGAGTCGACGTCATCATTACTTTTACAGATCCGGTTAATTGACGATATTGTGATCAGGTTTGGAATTAGATCTGTTGTGATTCTCTACGGTGGAATTCGATTTCCAGTGACTATTACTTAATCTCTCGTACCTACGTCTCACAGCCTCTGCTGTTTCCATTCTAAACGACTACTCTTCTACAGGCCTACAGTTTACTGTGCTACATGGTGTTTTTAGGTGTCCCTGGCATGAGTCCCCGTTAAGGTCACTACTGGCAGTATCTCGTTAATATGGTGACAGTCTGGATCTGAGTTTGGTGGTCGCTGTCATTCATCGACGAACTCGACTGGGCCATATAACTCCGTAATTACTGTTCTACCTTGGTGCAAACGGTTCTTGCCTTTTCCATGTGTGAGCCAAGCAGACACTCATGACTGGTTCTGTTGACCTAAGGACCTCACTACTAACAAGTAAACGTTAAAGTTACCTGTATTATCCCTGTGGCGGTAACATAGGATTGGCTCGTTACAGAAAGCTGAGAACCGGTTTGTCCCGTCAAGTCTTGGTATATTCCTTTTCCTTATCTCGTGATCTAATCTTCAACCACCTAATCGTCCCCCCTTGCAACCAATATATGCAGATCTATACTGGTCGCTTCTAGAATATGATAGACGTTCAACGCGGAACAAACTCGTAGAGTAATTGGGGTTAGTCCACTTAGGGGATTATATAAATACGGTCGACCCGACGTTTTCGGTTTTTTTGTTCCGTTTTATTTGTTAGTTTCGAGATCGTCGTTACTTGTGTTGTCGTCAAGATATAGGTGTTATCAATTTTGGTTAACGCATAAGAAAATTCTTCCGCTTGATCAGTCTCTACGTTTTTACAAACTGCATTCCATCGTTTGTTATTTTGTGTGAGGAAACCTCTAAGCTACTTACCGGTCATTCGCCAACTTCTACAGATCCGGTTAAATTGACGGTTTGTTTCCAGTTGTTTCCTCTTTGTGCATTATGTCGGTGGAATTCGATGACATTATACTCTCTCCTACCTCCAACCGGTTCGTGTTCCATTCTCACGACTAAATCTTGGCTTACGACGATAAGGCCACTACTGTGGTTCGGTGGTTGTTTTTGGTGTGAGAAAAGCTTTTAAACTATATGGCATGATTTCGTGTCATTACTTTTACCAGATCCGGTTAATTGACGTTTCATGGTTTTCGGTGTTGTTGGTCTTAGTGATTCTTCGGAGGAAGCCGAAGGGGGGGGGGGGTCTATTATAACTGTATTGGTAAACTCGCTGCTACTTCCTTTTTGTGTTGCCCATTTTTTAAACGACTCTTTATTGGTTGCGTCGGATAAGGACGCTAGTAGAGGTTAAGGTTGGCGGTAATATGCCTGTCTTGGTTAACTTTCCTTGGCTAAGTTCGGAAGATCAGATTGTTTTGTTGCCGGCCTCTGTTTAGTTTTTCTTCAATTTGGTCTAGTTCGAAGAATCCTCCCTATTACCGTCTATTTGTTTTACGTCCCCTGTGGTTAGTAAGTAAGTTTTGCAAACGCGGAAAATTCGTAGATTACTGGTGTTAGTCCGCCTTAAGGGTTGGTATAAATACGGTCCTGACGTTTATTTGTTTCGTTTATTTGTGTAGTCCGTAGACAGGTCTTACTGGTTTTTTCGTCGAGAAGGTTACGTTTTGCTCATAGGAAATTTCTTCCACACACAGCATCTCTATGACTTTCCAACTGGCCCGTTTGCACGCAGGGGGCCAACACCTGCGCACACCAAGCGCCTGTTAGTAACCTTACGTGATACACGTTCATCACCATACTCTTACCACAATCGGTTACCAGGGCGTCACACACTCACGCACCCGACACCAAACAATCACGTCAAACACGTTGTTTTGTCCATTCTCAACGTCTTCATCTTTGGTTACGTGTTCAGTTTTGGTGCGTCTTAGTGTTTCCTCTGAGGAATTCGATGGGCTGTCATAAACTTTCTTCTATTAGAGAGAGAAATATCTGATTTATTGACGCCTTTAAAGAATATTCAATTGGTCTTACACTGTGGATTGAATTGCTTTGTGTTTATTTTGCCAGATGCCTTGATGTGTTTGTTTTGCCTTGTTCTTTTGCAGTCCATTTTGGGTTCATGAGATGCTCAAAAGGTGCAACTTTTGATTGGTGATTATGTCATGATATATGTCATGCATTCCCTTTATTACTTCTTTGTATTTTTCTTCGTCTTGTTTTGTCRCAATGGCCTTSGTTTGTTTCACTTGGTTTTGTCCCTAGTTTGCAGTTGGAATTGGAATTGGTGTATGAAGAATGTCCAGGAATAGCTGCTTGGTTCTAATCAGCAACTCTTACCTTGTATTTGGCATCTGAACCTCTCAATATTATTGGTGGCTTAAGGAAGCTCCTTAGTGATTTGGTTTGACCTTGGGTTTTGCAGTTAATTGCCCTAGACATTTTCATTACTGCAGCATTAGTGCAATTCATCAGATCTCCAAAGGAGGATGGTTTTTGGTTCATGGGTTGTGTCAAACCTTTGTATCTTTGATTCATGCCTTCTTTAAAGAATACTCAATTGGTTTTACACTGTGGATAGAGTTGCTTTGTGTTTATATTGCCAGATGCCTTGGTGTGTTTATTTTGCCTTGTTCTTCTGCAGTCCATCTGGTATAAATATATTAGGGAGTGTCGCTTGTTTGGGTTTATGAGATGCTGAAAAGGCGCAACTTTCGATTGGTGATTTTATTCATGCRTTCTTTTTATCTGCCATCATCTTCCTAGGAAGCTACATTTGGTTTTACTTCTTTGCATTCGTCTTTGCCTTGTTTTGTCACGGTGGAAGGCCTGCTTAGTTTGTTTCACTGGGTTTTGTCCCTACTTTGGCAGTTGGAATTGGTATATAGAGAATATCCAGGAATAGCTGTGTCGGTCCTAATCAGCAACTCTTACCTTGTGTTTGGCATTCGAACCCTCTCTGAATATTATTGGTGGCTTAAGGAGGCTCCTTAGTGATACTTTCGGTTTAATTTGTGTTTTGCAGTTAATTGGACAAGACATTTTCATTGCTGCTGCCTGAGTGCGGTTCATCAGATTTCTGGAGGAGTGTGGTTTTCGGTTGGTGGCTTGTGTCAACCACGGCATCTCTGATTTATTGGCTTCTTTAAAGAATACTTAGCTGGTTTTACTCTCTGGATTGAGTTTCTTTGTGTTTATTTGCCAGATACCTTGATGTGTTTATTTTGCCTTGTTCTTTTGCAGTCCATCTGTTATAAATAAACATATCAGGGAAGGTCATTTTTTTTTTGGGGTTCATGAGATGCTCAAAAAGCCGAACTTTTGATTGGAGATTATTTCATGCATTCTGTTTATCTGCCATCATGTTTATAGGAAGCTTCATCTAGTTTTTACTTCTTTGTATTTGTCTTCACCTTGTTTTGTCAGAGTGGATGACCTGGCTTTGGTTTGTTTCAATTGGTTTTGTCCCCATTTTGGCTGTTGGAATTGGGATATGAAGAATATCCAGGAGTAGCTGCATTTGTTCTGCTCTGCAACTCTTACCTTGTGTTTGCAATCTTTATCCTCTCTCAATATTATCGGTAGCTTAAGGAGGCTTCTTAGTGATTCTATTTGTTTGACCTTGTGTTTTGCAGTTAATTGGCCTGGACATTTTCATTACCGCTGCCTGAGTGCAGTTCATCATATTTCCAAAGGGTGTGGTTTTTGGTTGGTGGCTTGTGTGAGCCATTGTATCTCTGATCTATAGCCTTCTTTAATGAATACTCAAGTAGTTTTACTCTCTGGATTGAGATGCTTTGTGTTTATTCTGTTGGATGTTTACATGTGTTTATTTTGCCTTGTACTTYTGGAGTTTTTTGTATAAATATATTAGGRAATGTTACTTGTTCATGAGATGCTCAAAAGGTGCAAGTTTCGAGTGGTGATTATGTTATGCATTCTGTTYTTTTGCCGTCATCCTCCTAAGAAGCTTTATCTRGTTTTACTTCTTTGTATTTGTCTTCACCTTGYTTTGTSGGAGCGGAGGATCTGCTCGGTTTGTTTCAATTGGTTTTGCCCATATGTTGGCAGTTGGATTGGTGTATGAGGAATATCCAGGAATAGCTGYATTGGTTCTACTCTGCAACTCTTGCCTTTTTGTTGGCATCTGCATCCTCTCACAATATTGTTGGAAGCTTAAGGAGGCTCATTAGTGATTCTGTTGGTTTGACCTTGTGTTTTTGGCAGTTAAGTGGCCTAGACATTTTCATCACTGCTGCTTGAGTGTGGTTTGTCGGATTTCCGAAGGAGTGTGGTTTTTTGGTTGGTGGCTTGCGTCAACCTTTGTTTCAAGGAGCTATTGCCTTCTTTAAAGAATACCCTGTTTTACACTGTGGATAGAGCTGCTTTGTGTTTGTTCTGGGTGATGCCTTGATGTGTTTATTTGCCTTGTTCTTTTGTATTCCATCTGGCATAAACATATGAGGGAATGTTGCCYGTTTGGGTTAATCAGATGCTCAAAAGGCGCAAATTTTGTTCATCTGCCRTCATCCTTTGCAGAAGCTTCTTCTGGTTTYACTTCTTTGTATTTGTCTTCACCTTGTTTTGTYAGCTRAATTTCAAATAAATTGAAGGAGGGAGCTGCTTTTGGGTGTCYGCTTCTCGAGCTCATGTATTCTTCGTAGTCAATTTTTGTGCAAGGAACCTAAATGCTTCTATGTGTGCCTGGTTTTGCATCTGGTGGTTTCTCGTCATCCGTTAGACTTGTGGTTATTGTGCATCTTGATTAGGCTTTTTGTATCCAATATATTCGATGGATTTCTGGTAGTCTGCAGTAGTAGGGCTTAGTTCTGCTTTGTTTTCCTTCCATTGTGGGACTAATTTTGCAGAGGAATGATATTTCATTTCCTCCGTTTAATACTTCCTTTATAGTCTAGCATACCCTCTATTTTACTTGTTTTCCAGTGAAAAACTGGAGAATAAAGGTCATCTTCAGTTCATCACTATTGAAGAGGTTTCCTCCTTTTAGCTTCAGTCTCTTGTTTGTTTGAGATTGTGGAGTAGTGATGGTTTGTCTTCTAGTCATGACCATTGGAATTCTTAGCCCTATCACTATGTTCTCTTGTCTGTATCTCAATTTTTTCCCTTTCCTCATCCAAGGCTTGTTGATTTCTAGTACCACCTCAACGAAACATGTCTGGAGCCTATTTGTTAATGCCTCTTTTCTTTCTGCAATTATTTTGGGGGCCACTAAATGCACGGGAAGAGATAGTGGTTTCAGTATTTTGTGGATCATCTTGAGTTCATCACTATTGAGGAGGTTTCCTCCTTTTAGCTTCAGTCTCTTGTTTCTTTGAGATTGTGGAGTAGTGATGGTTTGTCTTCTAGTCTTGACCTTTTGGAATTCTTAGCCCTATCACTATGTTCTCTTGTATGTATCTCAATTTTTTCCCTTTCCTCATCCAAGGCTTGTTGATTTCTAGTACCACCTCAACGAATTCTTAGCCCTATCACTATGTTCTCTTGTATGTATCTCAATTTTTTCCCTTTCCTTATCGAAGGCTTGTTGATTTCTAGTACCATCTCAACGAAACATGTTTGGAGCTATTTGTTAATGCCTCCTTTCTTTCTGCAGTTATTTTGGGGAACAGATATTGGTTTCGGTATTTTGTGGATCTCGCTTTGTTGATTGATTCCTCAGAATAGCTATTAGCATTTTCCTTCTATTGGTCTTTTGAAGATTTATTACTATTAATAGTGAGTCATAGCAGTTGGCTTCTTCTAGATTCCATATGATTCAGCATTTGTTGGTACTAGACCTAAACATTGGATTTGGTGACCGTATGGTGGGAATTCCTGGTGCCTGATTCTTACGGAAGCTTGATGTTGCTGTGCATCTCTGAAATGAAAAAAAAAAAAAAAAAAAAAAGAGGAAGGTGTGTTTGTGTGTTTGCATTCTTGGAATTGCTGATGAACTTGTACAGATTGTTTTTGGCCCGGGTTCTTTTTGACATCTTGTCTAGCTGCAGTAAGGTCTGATGTGAAGTTTGGGCCTGGGTTTCTCGTCTTGCATTAGTTGAAGTGGTTTATTTTCCCTTCAATATGAGTTTCCTTGTTTTAAKTTCCAGAATCAGTGAGGGGCTGTTCTTCCATATTCTAATAAGCTAGTTGGGTACTAGTACTTCCACTTTTTCTTGTTTTAATTTATTTTCCTTGCTTTTCAAGGCATTTATAGTTTTATTCCGAGGAAGCTTTGGTTTTTATTTTCTTTTGTATTTGCAGTTGATCTTGGCAATAAACGGCAGTGTGGGGCGGCATTTTATGGTCTATCCTCCATAGCTCCAGTAACGAGTATATTTTTCAGGATCTTTTATTAACTTGCATCTAGGATCTTCTTTTTGGATTTTGGAAATTTTTAATTATTATTTTTGGTTGGAAGGACGGATAGTCGACTGCATTCGATGAGGGGCATGTGTTGGATATGATGCGCATGTGACATTGGTTGTTATAGCTTTTGCCTTGTGCAACAGGGTGTGGTACTATCCTCTAGCTTCTGAGATAGTTGCAATATTTATTTTGTTCGCTTCAACTCTCTTAGTGRAGCYGTTGCTCACGYGRGGTCATTTTGTGTGTCAACATCCCTGTTTTTCATGGTCATSTTTATTAAAGGAAGGCTGCTTCTAATTTGTTCCATTTTTCACAACAGTTTTGTTGGTTACTTTTGAAGAGCTTTGTCAGTTGCTTTCTGCATGTATCTTGTGTTTGTTGGCTACCACTCATTGTCAAGGTTATTAGCAACTTAACTAGAACCTAGTGGATCTATGTGTTCTCTTTTGTTCTTCGCAGTCAATTGTGGTATGTTAAAGGAGTGCTGCAAGTTCTCTTTGACCTGGAATCTTGTGTCCATGGCGTGCAAAATTTTTTATTTTTTTCATCCCCAATAACTCTTTATGAGAAGCTAGGATGCTTTTTCTGGTTCTATTTTCTGAGAGCAGTTACATTCCTATTTTCACAGTTGGCATTTGGCATAACTAAACTTAAAGAGAGCTTCATTGGTGATACTTGCAATTCTTCCTTGGGTTTGTTATCCATCATTCTTTATACTGTTATTATTAATAGGTTATGGAAGCCTTGGTAAGATTTGTTTGTTCGGTTTGTGTTCAGGGACCTCTGTTTTGTCTGGTTGGGTATTTTGCTGTTTCTCATCTCTTCCTCGACAAGACTTTTTTTACTCAAGGACATTCAGAAATCTGATAATAATGAACCCCCTAACTTTCAAATGCACGATTTGGATTTCTTGCTAGGTGACTGAGGTTATTTTTTAGTTTGAAGACATAAGTGTGATGWTAATGAATTCCTCTGACTTTAAGACATACAGGTTTCTTGCTAGTTGACCTTTTTCTTTCTGCGAACTCGTGAATTCTGACAATAATGAATTTTGCCAACTTCAAAACACAGCGTTTGGATTTCTTGTTGGGTGATCTTTGTGTTTCTGTAATGGAATTCCCTTAACTTCTGAAGACGTGATTTGGATTTCACCATTAATGGAATTCCCTCTGTYGTTTGCATTCTTTCTCAAGATTAATACTATTAGCAAATGAAAGAAGCTTTGTTTGGATTGACTTGTTTCTCTCATTTTATCCTATTTAGCTCTGGCATAAAGATTCAAGAACTGTTTCTTGCTGAGGGTTTATCCATTCTCCTTTTCATGGTGATTTGTCGTCTTTATAGCCTGTAGGTCTCGTGGCATATTATTTGCTACCACTATCAAATATGACTGGTCTTGCTATTTGTTTCTCTTCTTTGTTTCGGAAGTTGGTTTGACTGAGCGGCGTCTGGGTTATTCTACAAAATTCTTGTGTTATCTGCCATGCATCATGATTGTTATTCACTTGAGGAAGCCTTTTTTTAATCTTATTTGTTTTCCATTGTTCTTTTCTGTCAATTTTGTCAGAGAGATGCCCAACGTATGAATGTGGATTCATCCAGATCTTTCAGTGTGTGGAATTTTTATCAGTGGATATGATATTTACGTTGTGCGTCTCTCTGTGAGGCTGATTGGCTTCTTCTGGTGCTTTAATAGGTAATGYCACTACTTTTGACTGTTTAGTTGCCATCTTGAGAAAGTGTTCTGGAATGGTGAAATCAAGCCTTTTCAGCTGTACTTTACTGCTATTTTCATTTGTGTTGGTTATCTGCCATAATCTCTCCCCAAAACCATGTCAACCCTCTTTCCTTGTGTTAGTTATCTTCCATAGTCTATCAACATTATTAGTAGGTCAAGGGAGCCTTTGTGGATGTCTTTTTGTTTTGAATTTCTATAGATCCGTGCAGGTTGTGTTAAAAAAACCATTGTTTATAGAGAAGCCCTGTCTGTTTTATTTTGTTCCATTGTTTTCTAATTGGCTGGGCATGCTTTTGTGCAGTTGTCTATGATATAAACATATCTAAGGGTTCTGGTTTCTTCCATATTCACGAAAAGGTTATGAAGAATCTCCAGGAATTATCTSCAGAAATAGCTCTGCTGGTTATACTGTGAAACTCTCTCCGCATATGTCATCTGCCACCTTTTTGCAATAKCACTAGTAGCTTAAGGAGGCTGCTTTTGTGAGTCAGTCTGTTCCACCTTGTGCTTTACAGTCGATCGGCCATGGACATTTTCGTTACTGCTGTCTGTGTGGGGGTTCACAAGATCCTCAGAGGAGTGACTTTTCATTGTTGAATTGTATTAATGTTTATCTATAAAGAATGTAGTAAACGATGCCACTTTTTTCATAATGAATATCAACATATTATAGGTGGAAAAAGGTGGAAAAAAATCTGTCTGGCTTATTATATGGCAACTTCCCCTGCCTACAAGAATGCATAGAGACTGATCCGTTGCCCAATAAATAAGGATGGGAGGGAAGGTTTGACTATTTATGTCCTAACATCACATATTATAGGTGGAAAAAGGTGGAAAAAAATCTGTCTGCTTATTATATGGCAACTTCCCCTGCCTACATGAATGCATAGAGACTGATCCGTTGCCCAATAAGTAAGGATGGGAGGGAAGGTTTGACTATTTATGTCCTAACATTACATCACAAAACAAGAGCTTGTTGAAGCTYCACTGATAGTGACTTTATCCTATCACTTGTGTCTACCCTAATATACCTTTCCTGTACGAGAGCRGGATTCTCGTAATAGACTGGACCAACATCCACCTGAGCAATCCATCGCTGACCCAGAAAATGCAGGAGCCTTTCCCCTCTATCCTGTTGCACTGGCCCTTCTCTTAAGAAGCCTCAAATGAGTATTAATCTGGATCTATTTGCATTCCGCTGTTCTTTGTAGTTGATTTTGGTTCAAGGAGGTTCAGGGACTGTTCCAATCCAGGTTTACCATTCGCTTCCACAGTTTTTTGTATGTTGATTTTGGCTTAAGCATGCTCAAGGACTGTACAATCAGGTTTATTGGATCTCATGGAGGAGCGAGTAACCATTTTGGAGACGATTGGTGAAGAGCATTAGCCTGGAATTTATCTCTTTCCATTGTTGTGTGAGGCGATTTTTGGTATAAGGATGTTCAAGACCTTGAGAATCCAGTCTATTTGGATCCTTAAGTAGGAACTTCGACGAAAGTGTTTGGGATTATATTTTGGTGAGTTATATGTTGTGACAGTTTAATATAACTTTTTAAGACAGAAATAGAAGCTGTCATTCTGCATAAAGATGCCTGAGAACTTCCAGTATTCTGTACTCTTGCTGAGTTTTGTATCAGCCAGCATCTGGTTATACGTAGCTTAGCGAAGCGTATCTGGAAAGTTTGTTTGGTGTGTTTGTTGCTGCTGACCATTATTCGGAATGCTTGCCGTGTGGAAAGTGAAAGGATTTGTGGAGGACATGCTTGAAGGGACTCCCTGAGCCTCATAGTATCTGTGTGTTTTGGGACACTGGATGTTAAGAAGGAATTGCGATGACCAGATCTTCTCCTTTAATTATCCGTTTGTGGGGTTTTCGTTTGATGGTTATAAGAAGGCATGCCTTCTCTCCGTAATTATCAAATGCTTTTTCTTTTTTTTTTGTTTGTTGATGTTTGGCAGCGTGTAAAGCCCCGAGTTTCCTTTCACTTGATTGAAGACT
>MEJB01000262.1:15607-25711 GCA_001752375.1 Rhazya stricta | reverse complement strand
AGGACATTACTCAATTTTAAGATAACACAGAAATAACGACTACAGGGTTAGACCAACTCAACAAATAATAGTAACACCCTAAACAATTTCGAAAACACCTAATTAGATCGGATCATCTTAGTTAAAATATTAGCTAAGCCTTCGGTGTTCCTACACTCGATTTAACTAATCCTGAAATCCCGTTATTACTGGGTAATCGCATACTAGAATTAATCCCTATCTTAGCCAAGGAAAACCACGCAAAAACTAATTGTTAACCCTGGCACCATTACTTTAGCCCCTTAAAGAATCTAAAAATTACGTTAAAGCTAATGAGATTACGTGTATCCCTATATCTAAATCAAATTAACCTAATCCTTTAACTACGGTTCCCTAACCCATCTTTGGAATTTAATCCTCTAGATGGTAATTGTTAATCTAATTATAAAAACCTTAAGTCTCGTTAATTCCACGCTAATTGAAGTTCGAGTAATATTCTTACTAATTCTTTAGTTATTAGGGATTGGTTTGAAGAAAAATAAATGTATTCTATAAAAAACCTATCCCGTTGACTTAAAGTATTAACTTGGTAAATCTAATGAAGAAGTCCAAATCAAAATCAGATTAACGTAGTATAAAACGCTGATTCCAAATTTAATCCTTTTAAGTTATTTACACGTGACGCTATCTTTGAAAACCGTATCAATAGTAACGCTATCCTATTTTAATCATCTTCTCATATAACCCTCACCAGCACAAAAAGTTTAGCCTAAGAAACTCATGAAATCCACCATAAAACGTACAATAAACATGTTACAACAAGGATTAGAGAAGAAAGAATCGATTTGATGAACAAATCGTTGAACAATCTTAGTTGAGTACAAGTCTTCAAGCTTTCCAATGGCTTCCTTCAATTTCCTCTTATTAAAACTACTATAAAACTATGAGAAAAAGGCATTTCAAGCAACCAAAAGTCCCTAAAATCAGTCATAAGATGCACAATTTATAGAAGATTACAAAAAAACCCTAAATATAGGTTGACCAGCGCCTGATTTGGCTCAAATCAGCATTGGTTTGAGGCCAAAATGACAAAACCGACACCTATTTGGTTCTAGAAAAGCATAGCATGAAAATGTTGTTGAACCATTGCCCTTTCAAGCCTAAATTGGCACTGGTTTGGCTTTATTCTATACTTGATCGTTCTTTTTCATGATTTTCAACTTCTGAAAATTGCATTTTGACCCTAAACACTTCTGACTTTGCTGTTTGACCTCTGTAAGCTCTTATACAGCTGAGTTTTGCCATTGCAATTAATCATTTCAATACAAAATTAGTGTAATACAAGGTAAATCATATAGAAGACTCAACAAGAACCGACTTAAGTAAGGGAAAAATATAATGTAAAATGTGACTATGTCAACCACCCCTACTTAGCCTTATGTTCGTCCTTGAACAAAATATGGCAATAAGTGAAACAAAATCAATCAAAGAACGGGTAGATAGAGTTATTTGCATTTTCAACTCTRTAGCATAACCAAAGTTCCCTTAGATAACAAGAGAATTAAGTGTTAACTAGATCTATCAATTTTGAAAAGTGAGTGAAAATAGCCAAAATCAAGTCCCAAGTAAAGACTTGACAAACATTTAGGGGATTGTGGATACTTCACCAAGATGAAAAGCATAAAGAAATGGAAATCAAGATACCCATAGGTTTGTAATCATCACCATCTCTCTACTAACCGAGATAACTAAAATCAAGAAAGGTCAAGTAGGATGTTAAACTTGTAATGTAGGGCTAAAGTTTAGGTAACTCAAGTGAACGATAACGAGAATGACAAAAGTAAGAGAGTGTTGCAATAATCAACAATGATACCTTATAACTTCCTTTTCTTCTTTCAAATTTCTAGACCACATCTTCCTTTCTTAAATGTTTATCAACAACTACCAAAAGCCACAACATTTTTTTTTTTTTGCATATTCTTTTTCATTTCTTTCTCTTTTTCTTCGTGGATCTTCATTTTGAAGATAATAAGACATTTTTGTCAGGAGAATATGAGGTTCATGCTTTCACCTCTCAAGAACCCATTTTTTGTTCAGAATTTTCTCAACAACTTCACCCCTTAACTCCTTTCATCAACTCCCAACTTCATCTTCTCATCATGCATTTAATGAACGCCATTCAATCCCAAAAAAAGAAAAGATGCATTAATTCTCTTACAATGAAAAAGGAAAAATGGTATGCAAATCTAAGAAGATAAGCCATAAAACGGGTGTATCAAAGAACAAAAAGTAATCATAGGGTCAAAAAGGGAACTAAGTATATAATATATAACGGGTAAGCTTGAAGGGCTCAAACAACTCAAAGAAGGCATAAGACTATCACTCCTATGTCAATAATGTTCATCTTTCTATTTTGCCTCAATGAGTAAYAAGAACAAATTCTAGAGTGTTTGTGCTAAATGAATCATAATATTTACTCMACYAGTGYGTCAAGCAGTAACTATTCACAAAATAAAGGCTACTCATGCTAGAAAGAAAAGTGTTGGATAGATCAAATTAATACCAAAATCTTCAAGCTAAACAAAATAGTCTCACATTTTTGTTATATCATCAAAACATGTAAATAAATCACATAGAAAGCTGAAAATGTTTTGAAAATTATGGGTAAAAGGAATAAGGGCGCACAATTACAATAAAAGCAAACAGAAAAGAATCCATTTTTCCACAATCACAAAAGTAAGGGGAAAGAGACTCCCCTTATTGAAAATGATGTTGCCTTCTTTGGAATTCGACCAAGAATGTGGTAAACTCCTATAAATACAATAATTTAAAATCAAAATAAAGGAGAAAAGCATTAGCAATGAGAAAAATTAAMATAAGAGAATAGAAAAAGTGAAAATAAAGAAAGAAGTTCTAGTTTATAATCTCTAGCTCGACTTTTTTTAGATCATCATGCCAAAGTAGGATTAGGGGGTTTCCATTTCTCATCCCCCAACCAAGTTCCCTCAAATAGAGGTGATTTCATCTTATCAAAGAAAGGGGAAGGCACAAATGAAATAGGAATTTGAAACATTTTCACCAAATTTTTACTCTTTCTTCTAGACATCCTAATCTTTTTTTTTTTAACCCTTTAAGATCTAAAGGAGGACTTTCACACTAGGCTTGAGTTTATGTCCTTTTTGTTGAAATTCTACAATTGTAAACCCCTTAGTGTGCTCTTCATGCTTAGCTTCAAGGAATTAGGCAACTTTAGTTAGATCTTGGTAGGGGTGTTTAGGCATTTTGAAAAGGACACAGTCATCCCCAACTCTTAAGATTAGCTAACTCTTTTCCACATCAAATTAAAGTTTTTTCGATGGCTAGAAAAGGTCCACCTAATAATGTTGTGATTGAATGGTCATTATCTATATCCAATACCACAAAATCTAACCGAATATGAATTTGTCAGCCTTGTCCAATACATCCTCCACTACCCTCATATGGTACCTAATAGACCTATCGGCTAATCATGTTTGTAGGTTTAACAACTCCTAACCCCAAAAGTTGAAGATGGATGAAGGCATCAAATTTATACTGGCCCCAAGTTCACAAAGCACATTATCGAAAACCAATTCACCAATATAAAAAAGAATAATAAATTTTTTTGGATCTTTAAGCTTAGGTGGGAGTTTATTTTGAGCAACCGCGGATTATTCCTCATTTAAGAAAATAGTTTCAACAAGCAATTTCCACTTATTAGAAAAAAATGTCCTTCAAGAATTTTTCATAATTTGGCATTCAAGAAATTGCCTCAATAGAAGGAAGATTTGTCTATAAATTTTTTCAATCTTTCCAAAAACTTCCTAAATTGATGAGTCCCTTCCAAAAACCTCCCTTTTCTCTTTATCATTCTTAGATGTAACACTAGGTTCCTTAGTCATCTCACCCAAATCATTGACCTTAGAGGGTTGCTTTTCTTTTGAAGCACTTCCTAAATCATCCTTAGGCTCCTCTATCACTCTCTCACTTCTAAAAGGTATGGAATTACACTTTTTGGGATTGATTTGGGTGTTACTAGCTAAGGAGTCTTAAACTCTTTGGCTAAGCAAAATAACTAATTTCCCTGCTTGATTCTCAAGATCTTTAAGAGAAGGCTCTCAGATTTGAATCCTAGTTTCTGCACTTGTAATGAATGTACCAACTAAGGCTTCTAAATTGAAAATCTTATMTTAMGAAGGGAAACYCGGGGGTTGAGTTGGCCTAGAGTTTGCAATTAGATTCCAAGAKAAGTTAGGATGATTCCTCCACCTGGGGTTGTAAGTATTTTAGTAGGAACTATTAGGTCTAGCATTAAGGCCTACATAGTGGGCACTTTCTTGCGAGTAGGGAGGGAAATTAAGGTTAGGGTAGTGGTTTTTTGGGCAATAAATACTCTCATGAGTACCCTCATAATATTCACAATTGATTCTACCTCCTATATCCAAATGTTTGGAAATGAGAGCTAATTGGGTGAGAATGGTCCGTGTGCCATCTAATTCCATCACACCACCTCTCCAAGTATTGTTATTCCTCTTATTAGGCCATTGGCAACCCGTAAAGGCCATCTCCTCAAACAAATCCCAAGCTTCTTGAGGTGACTTTCTCMTTATACTTCCCCCAGTAGCRGCATCTATCATAGACCTAGATGCCCACTCTTCCCATTATAGAAGATTTGGATTTGCATCCATATGGACAAGGAATGCTAAGGACACCTTCCGAAATAATCTTTAAATCTCTCCTAAGCCTCACTCAAAGACTCCTCACTATCTCCAACAAAATTTGTGATATCTTTTCTAAACTTCATAGTTTTCAAAGGTRGGAACTAYTTGTGGACGAAGGTGGAGCTAACTGTTCAAGTAGTAATGGAAGTGGATTGGAGAAAATTTAGGCAAGCTTTGGATTTCCTTAAGTGTGAAGRAGAAGAGTTTCAACCTAATGGCATCATCACTAATAKCATTTTTCTTTCATTTTTCTTGGAGTTTCAACCTAATGGCATCATCACTAATATCAGTTTTCTTGAAAGTATCACAAAYCTCTAAGAAGTTTCAAATATSAGCATTAGGGTTCTCACTAGACAAACCATATAATTACATACTTTGTTCGACCATTTGAATAACCGTAGTTTTGATCTCAAAGTTGTTCATGGCTACTCTAGGTCTAGTGATGGCAAGATAAGCCCATTCCACTGGAATGGCATAATCCCTTAGGTTTTAACTCTCTACTCAATACCATAATCATCCATATTATTAGAATTGTCAAACTCCAATTCCTTCTCCTTAGTTTGACTATTATCCCCTAAATCAACAATTTAACAATCTACTACTTTGGCCTTTCCATCTCTAATGTGTTTTCTATTGTCCCTAAGAATAGTATCAATATCTTTGATATTTGTCACTAAAGGAATGTCGGAAGATCTAGTRTGCATCAAACATGRAAAACACATATTCTAATCAAAATATCCAACAAATAAGAACAAATAAAAACAATAACAAACAAAGAAAATAGACTAATCTAAAGGTAATTCAACAATTATAGGATATCGATCAAAAATTCCTGCCAACGAAGCCAAAAACTTGATGCTCACAACTTCAATAGCATTCTTATCCTAGCAAGTATACTAGTGTCAAAAAGTGTATAGCAAGTGAGTCAAGGTCAATCTTACAAGGATTTCTAATCAAGTACCAAAATTATAGAATTCCCTAATTTAACCCGATCAAAATGTGATGGAATTAGAGTAAAACTAGAAATGCAGATGTGACTCCCCCGCCATCGTCCACTGGGGCTGAACAAGATGCTGTCTGCCTCTTAGCCATCAGTTCTATTACCCCAAGTGATATAATCCATGGAAAAATAGTGAAGCAAAATTTAACAAGGATTGTAGATACAAATACAACTTAGCATAAAATCCATCTTAGAAGCAATAAACTGACATAGTAGTGCTGTTCTAGCACTTTCCTGTGATAGAATTATATTCCCAGCTCTCGCTCAAAATTCTCGAAGCTTTAATATTTGTACGTATCATTTGAAACATGAAAAAACATATGAACGAGATTCAGTGAGTCCGGTGTGTGTGTACAAGGTGAGTTTCAAATGAAGAGCATGATTTTTGAGTAAACATTTAAAGAGAGTTTCAATAAAAGATTTGTTTTTGGAAAATTGTGTATTTTGTAGAATATCTGTTTTTCGAAAACTAGATCAAGTCAAGAGTGAACCGGAAGTACTACGTTTGAAAACCTGTCCTTTTCTAGTATTAGTAATCCTTTTCATTTTTACCATAAAGACAACGTCGCGTGGGGTCTAGTAACACCAACCTTATCCTTCCATACTTACACACACGATTTTCTATGTTATCACACTTATATCAATCAATGGCACCTGCTAGCTTGGACAGAAAGGGAGTCAGCCCCCTTGGGCTAAACCTCCTAACCAATGGTATAGGTATCCATAATAAAACTTGGGTACCGAATGATGCGACCATCTGCTTGATGTAGTCCCGGTCTGCCACCGGCCCAACTAGGCGTTGGCCAATGGTTGGGCTTACTCTAATATTATCGCCTGAACTAGCTCAAGAGGTACTCGTACTAGGGACCAGCCAAGCATGATACTTTGTCCACTAGACTAGTTAGTCAAAGCTTGCCAAGTTTAGTACTCAACACCTACCAGTCAATTTTGTATATCACACAAGAAGTGTTTTCAAGCATGCCTTAAACTTGCAAAACTGTTCTCAGTTCAGAAAAGCCATGTGCTATGTTTTCATGCTCATTTTTKCAAAAGAAATGTAGATAAAATAGGCTTTTTAGGAAAATATTTATAAATCAAATATTTGAGAAATATTTTTAGAAAACGTGTTTATGTAGAAAATAGTTTTAAGGGGGACTCACCCACAGCTTGATTAATCAATGAAAGATCTACTGTCTATCATTTCTTAAAAGCAATCGATAAGAAATATCCTCAGTGATCCACCACAATAGACACACCAAATTCAGAATATCAAAACCCTATTCATACTAACTTGGCTTTTATTGTATTGTAAGTAAAATCATTTTCATAAAAATAAATGTCTTCAGGGCTAAGAATAAAAGATTTAATTTGAAATGTTTTTGTATGACAATTGATAGAGTAAATATTTATATGCAATGGTCAGAATATTTTAGGATAAAAATGAAAAGTTTTTGAGAAATCAGTGAATGGACAGCTTGTGGTATTTTGAGTATATCTTCCAAAATACTCAGGATTGTTTAGTGAAACTGGCGGGAAAATGTTCATGGTTTGGAAATTCCTCAGATTCTTCTTCTTTGCCCTTAAAATCGATGACTTGTTGTCCTTTTTGCCCGATTTCTCCTTCCTATTAAAAGATCTTGCGGCTACTCAYTGTATGGGTGTGTTTTGTTGTAAGAGTTCATGTCCCTTAGTCCCTTCTTCTCTTGGAAGCTTTAAGACCTTGTTCTGGTATTTTTTTTGTTTTTAGTTTCAAAGGTTAATTGCTTTATATATAGGGCCTTGGAGACAAAATCATTAATGACAAAGATTATCATATATATCTACGCGTAGAGTGCTATATACGATTCGAGAGGTTTTGGAAAGAAATAATTCTGAGTTATCTCTAGTTGAATTGCCTTGAATATTTGAACTTATCCAAATAGGTTAAAAAGCAACTGAAATATTTAAGAGAATACCATTCTCACCCTTATCAAATGTTAATATATTCAAAATCTGTAGGACTTTTTCCTCTGCATTTTCTCATGATTACMATTAGATCTATTGATTTTGTTACAATTTTGCCCAAATATCTCATAGAATATCACAATGTTTGAGGATACGAGTTCACAAAATCAATGTGAGAGCCAATAATCAAATATGTGTGTGTGTGTGTATATATATATACCTTTTCTTTTTGTTTTCTACCTGAATGACTAGGGCTACTGTGCACATGGCGAAGGTATTGACCAGAGCCCTCCACGGACACGTGGTGCAATGATTAGATCCATTGTACCTAGAAAACAATGCGGTAGCTCTTATCACTGTGTAATCCTGTTGCCCTAAATATATTTGGCTTATTATTTCTTCATTAAATTTTTTTATATATTAATTTCATTTACATTGTTTGGTAATTTAATTATTGAAATACAAATTAATTGTAGACAATTGAATTTCTTATTTTATGATAAATTTTTGCTTATTCATTATTTATTTTGATTTTATTTAATTTCATTTATAATATATTAAATGTGACCAATGTAATGCAATGGCCAAACCAATTGCATTGGTCACAACATGACAAGTGTCCTACTTTATTTTAAGACTTCAGGAAAACAATGTCATAAAACTTCCAAGAGATGGGACTGAGGGTAATTTTCTTATAGAACAAACCACACATGCACATTGAGCAATCACAAGATCTTTTAATTGGATGGAGAAATTGGGCAAAATGGAGAATAAGTTATCGGTTTTAATGGCAAAGAAGAAGAATCTGAGGGTTTTTGGCCAATGGACTAAAATATTTCTCCTTTAGGCTTTGTTTCCCTACTCCTTTACCCACTTTTCCCTATTCATTTACATCGATTGGGTTTTAATTGTTGAAATACAAATTAATTGTAGACAATTGAATTTCTCATTTTATGATAAATTTTTTGTTTATTCTTTGTTTATTTAGATTTGCTTTAATTTCATTTATAATTTTTATTGATATCACAGTAAATATATAAAATGTAACACCTGTAATGCAATGGCCAGAACATGACAAGTGCCCTACGTTATTTTAAGACTTTGTTAAAGAAGGTCTTAAAGCTTCCAAGAGATAGGAGTGAGGGTAATTAACTCGTAGAACAAACCACACACGCACACTGAGTAACCGTAAGAGCTTTTAATTTGATGGAGAAATTTGGCAAAATGGAGAATAAGTCATTGGTTTAAGGGCAAAGAAGAAGAATCCGAGGGTTTTTGGCCAAGTGACTAAAATATTTCTCCTTTGGGCTTTGTATCCCTATTCATTTACCCACTTTAGCGATGTTGTCATTTGAATATTTGTACTTTTGGGTTGTTGAAAGGATAAACTAACTTTATAAAGTTAGAGTTGATGATGAACTATTGTATATAGTGAGTTATTAAATGTTTAGGAGCAAAGCTTGCATAACTTTTATGCTTTGTTCATGTTTGCTATTTATTGTAAATTTACTATTTCTTGACCATCAATGATAAATGTTGCAACTGTTTTAAGGCTGAAAGGCACTATTACAGTGGATTCCTTGAAAAATATGGGTTTTGGTTGTTTTAGGATACTGCATTTAAAAAGACTATAAATATAGATGTTTAGCCCATAAAACTTTTGAGATTGTATATCAATTGGGTTACTTGTGTTGGACATCACTGACAGGTAAATCAACCAAGTAAAAGGTAACAAGGACCAACAAATCTAAAAGGATTGAGGTCATAACATCGTATTTGTTTGCGTGACTAGTATTCATAGAGCATCRCTCGTAGCATTGCTTTTTTATTAAAGCATGAGGGATTCACTGGCTCTAAGGTATTTTTACAATAAGAAATCATCTTTTCGGAGGCAGCTAGTGTGACTTATTGCCATATTTATGATTATTGGTTCCTTTTATTATTTTACCTTTATTCTGCTAACATAAAAACAAGCCGTAAAATTGTTGTTTATTGGAGAACGTTGAACAATTATTCAACTGGAATAATTTAGTTTAATTCTAATGTTTGAATGTTAACTAAAATTAAATGTAAATGATGGATAGATGGACATTGTAGTTAATCTTCACAAATGTTAAATTGGTCAAAATCCTCCTGTCAAGTTGAAATCGTGCACATTAAAGAATCTAAGTCCATAAAGGAGTTGACTCTGTTATGAGCCATTAAGGCGGAATGAACTATTTAGGTTAAATGAATTTACTTTCTCATATATTAAGTATTTTTTGCACAAATTTTGAAGCATTACATAATAATGTGCAGCGCAAGATCAGTTATACCGTTAAGGAACTGGAATATTAAAGATAAATGAGGTTCAAAGCAATAAGAATAGATTTTAAGTTGTTAATTATAATATTATCTTTTATAATCGAAGAAAAGAAATAAAAAACTATAAATCATAATAAT
>MEJB01000260.1:31265-74902 GCA_001752375.1 Rhazya stricta | reverse complement strand
CATTGATGCTGATATATAATGGAGAGAGAGGAAGGATGAATTCAAGAAGAAGGTCAGACAATGTGTGAGGAAGTCACAGGAGATGTCATGAGCATATGCTTGCATGGGAATATGAGATTTTCCTTTTTCTATGTTTTAATTCTTGAGTTTTGTATTTTTATTCTTAAATATTATTATTAAAATATAATTGACAGATGGGTTAAATCTATATCCTTCTAACCTAAATCCACAATGGACATCTTGAACCTGAAACTCAAGTTTACATGTATATAATTGATCTTGATATGATCCTAATATCACATTATATAAATTCTCCTTMAAATAACGATAAATGTTATTTGTCRATATTTTAATATTAAAATCGAGTGGGATCCATAATTGAGAGGGTGGCCGTTGATTTTAATACTAAAACTGCTATATATAAATTGATTAGAACGTGAATTTAGATCGGATGGGTATGGAAATCAACTCATCTCTAAAATTAATTATATTATATTACAAAGAAAATATATCTTTTTCATATATCATCTTCCATGCAAATGCATGGGGGCTCAACAAATCCTCTAACTTTCTACTACTGGAAGAAGGAAGAAAATCTCCTAAAGTTCTGCAGAGCACAGCAAGAAGTATCTACTTTTCAGAACCTGTGTCACCAACATCATCAAATTGAGGAACAATGAAAATAGAACCATACTTTCTCCAGTGTGGAAGGCTCATATATAGTTCGTGGTATAATTTACGGGTATAGGCCTCCCACTCGACAGCTGCAGCAGAGAATCTAGCCCAGTCAAAGGAGCATTGCTGCTTTCCAGAATTCAGATCATTGATAAATGTTTCTACCTGTAGATGATCTTTCAGAACCACTTGTTTCAGGCAATTAATTTTCTCCTTTTCTTCTTCAGAAAGCTGTTTCAGTTTGGCAGATACCCCTTGTGCTTCAGTCTCCTCCAGTTTTGAGCCCTTCCAACAGTAAAACTGCACCACCTGATATTAAAATGAAAGAAACATAAACATATAAAGTCCACCTCAAGAAAATTAGCATCTCATTTGAAGAAAGATCAATAAATCAGCAGTAATATTTAAGATTTACACCTGCTGCCTAAAAGTGCACTAAAAAGCGTGTGTCTCTGTAGTCCATTTTGGAAATCTCAAGCTTGTGTGCAATGAGCTAACTAGTTGAGGAGGACATCCAATTCCAGCAGTTATTATAAGCACATGCATAAGAACTCAAAGACAGTCATTAAATATAAGAAGTTATCTACTCATGAATTTACAGTTGAACAAAAGATCATACTGCAATGGTGATTAAGCAACACATAAGAATCCGAACATCTAGTGGTGGAGAAATAATTAATATCTCAAAATGATATCCCAGTCACTACCTTCCAGAATTTTGTTCCATTAAATTGGTTCATAAAGATGAATACAACACAATCTTATTTGGCAAGTAAATATGAACACATTGAGTTCATTTTCTTGTTTGCAGTCACTCGTGAAACAGCCAAAAGCCTGTCCATACGTCTGACCATTGATAGCTTACAACAGGGATTAATGAGATAAGGAATTTCAGTGATGTAGGTTGAAGGGAATTATGGCAGCCGTTTCACATTACAATTCAACTAATAGATTAGGAATAGGTGATTAGTACCCCCAAAAAAAAAAAAAAAAAAAAAAAAAACAAGAATGAATCCAAAAGACTTCCCAGCATGTAAAAAAATTCAACAGAAAGGAAATAATGACAAGAGTTGTTAACTGGTTAACTTCATATGCAATCATGGAAACCATTTCAAAATCATTTCTTCTTTCGGTGTTTACCATCAGAAAAATTGTAAACAAACCTAGGCACAATTAACAAAGGAAAGGTACCTGAAGGACATGCAAGATGTTGACAAATGTCATCTCAAACAWCTCATCTCCCCATGCCAATTGTAATGGTCCCATCAGTGATTCTAATAACTGGTTTGGTGAATTTACAGTTGGATGACAAAGCTGCTCAGAAGAAGAATAAAGATCCAGTCTGAGAGCATGTAATTTTGCACAACGTATGTCAAATCCTGACTGGAATTTTGAAGCTTCATCGGGAGGAAACCAGTACATGGGGTTGGATGCTGGCATAGGTAAATATGAGCCAAACTTGCTATTCAAATTATCTAATGAACCTTGAGAGATAAATGAAATCAGTTTTGCATCTTCATCATGAGATACATCTCGACTGAACCACATTGTAAGTGTAACTCGTTCACCTTCAGTAATCTGGTTGAATAATTTAACATTAAAAGAAAATTTAGCAAAATATGCTAACCTCTGGTTAGTGTTTCTRTGATAGACTGCAAAAGAAAATGCACAAACAATGTTTCTACGGCAGAATTATTAAAAAGATGTTTTATCATCACTCTTCTGCTAATGTTAAAACAAGTTAGTCCTACTGTAGCAAGAGATATTCCCATTTAAATGAGCAAAATGTACATGTCAGGACAYAAATGATATTTACATATAATTTTCTTTGTTTACCCCACGCATAAGTGAGACATTGTAATATTGATGACCTAAAATTATACATAAACATAAACCATGGGTATTCATCTTTGATAATCTGCAAAATGGTTCTGAATCACGAAGCTGTCTCAAGTCTCAGATCAAGATTACAGGGAAGCGAGTTGGATTATGATGACWGTTCTTTTATAAGAAAATAGCAGAAACACATCCTATATGCCAACCCAAACTGATCACAGCAAATCAATGGCAAAGCAAATGGAACACACAAATCAGCTTTAGAACCCAAAAAAGAAAAGTAGACAATTACATAAAATTATTGATAATTCAAAAATCAAAGGAGTAATTATGAGGGACAAGAGGTCATGTGATTCCTTGGATCTCAAACAACTAAATAACATCAGAGGATTGCATGCAATGTATGTTTAACACAACAAATGTGACGGTTAAAAAGAGAAACGACATAGATTGAGCAAATCACAGAAAATGGAGCTTTCAGATCTACCTCATCAACAGAATGCACATTTTTGTTGTCAGCTGTGTACATCACAACATCCTGAAAAGAATGTAATTATTGTCGGTGGAATAAAGGATAGTACCAGAATAAGTCAGACTAGTTCAATACACACTATCCACTTCATCTAATACTTGCATGCTCAGGTTTTACAAGTAAATTCTAGGAATCCAGAAGTTACTTCAAATTGTTGCAAAAAGACCAATAAAACTTTGCCAAGATCATGTAAACTTGGAATAATTGCCTTTCCATTGACTAGATGTTGGACTGACTCATTACTCTTACTAGATGTAGAAAGACCAATAGAACTTTGCCAAGATCATGTAAACTTGGAATAATTGCCTTTCCATTGACTAGATGTTGGACTGACTCATTACTCTTACTAGATGTAGAAAGCAGATATCAAACTACACAAAGAACTTACACCAGCCATGGGCACAATGGTCGAGGGTTTTCCATCCTTAAAGCGAAATAGTCCTCCTTTGAAATCCTCTCCATAACTATTCAAGTAACAGACTGTCTTCAGCCCAAGGTATAAAAGCTGTAAGTTTAATTGATAAACAGTGCCAACCAATTGCAACCAAAAACTAAGAATAAAAGAAGGAGGTTCCAATAATAACCAAAAGAAGAAGAAGAAGGAAAAAAAGAAACCACTAGAGTACAAGTTTCAGCATCAGCCACCAAGCAATGCTCTGGCAACCTGTCAGTCTGTTCCAAGCTGATTATGATTAACTAATGATTGGGCTTATACAGGGATAGCGTGAGAAAACATAGATTTATTGCACAAGGAGAATGCACTAATCTGAGTTAGTTTATACAACCTGTGCTACACCAAGAAAATCATTCAGCCAACTACTGACAAGAAAAAAAAATGAAGTCTTTCTCTCCAAAGAACAAGCAACTGCCCAGATATTATACTCAAGTCACTAAGATCCTTAAAATTGTTTTCCAGGAGAATCATTCAAAAGCACTAAATATGAACTTCAGTCCAAAAAGGACCGATACAAGCAAGAAATGTTACCACAACGGAACTACGGATCAACGAAGGTATATTTAAACATATACAATCGTGTATTCACTGATTCTCTTTTCTTTCAAGTGAATTCTGATTGTGAAAAAAGAAGGAACAAGTTTAGGCTAATTAAGTGTCCAGAACTCAAGATCTTATAGCCTGAGAACCTACCCTTGGCACTTACCGTACATTAATATACACATGTACATCTAATATAATTACCATTTCAGCTTAGTACCAAATAGTGCGATGTATAAGTGTACATATACACCTTCACCGTACATCAATGGTTATATAGCAAATAAAACCCAAGACCTCTTCAATCATAGAGAACAAGCCTTGTGTGGTGACAAACTCATTCTTGTGATACATATTAACCTCCATATCCTTCATATTCACAATGTGTAACCCTATAGATGCAGAAATCTCAATGTTCCTTGTTTAGGAAATGGCCTAGAAAAGGGACAACTTATTACTAATAAATGAAGAGATGATCATTTGAAAATGAAATTTTCAACTTATCAAAACCAATTACTAAAATCCAATCACCTCCTTCCCGTATCTGATTTTATGAGTTGGTTCTAAGAGACTGTGCACAATTAAGAAAAATCAACCGAGTTTCAAAAATCTCAATTAGCACCTAAGCAAAGGTGCAATTGTAGGAGGAACTAAGGAAGCTGGAGCTCAATAGAATTAATGACACTTCGTTTGAAAAAATAGAAAAGAAAAAACACAGAAGATCAAAACATACCCACAGCAAAATCCCGTTGCTTAAGATAAGGTCTGTTATCATCACTATGCCATCCAATGCTGGCTCCTTTTCTCCAACTGATTGATTTTCAAAATGGTGCAAGAACATGAGCATTATGTTTATAACTATTTATGTGTTAGTGTAGAATGAAATTAAAGTCAGATAGACTGTCCTCTTTAAGGATAAAGTGTGATACAATGCAAAAAATGAAAAAGTGAAAGCAAGCAGAAAATAAATATCAAGTAAGGATAACAATAAGAAAATCTGGAGCAACGTGAACTATTTCTTCTTTCATGCAGTCACACAAACAAGTATTGAACAATTCTCCAGTATCTTTTTATTTGCCATTTCTTCCTAGCACTATAGCATGACCAGTTTGCTCTCTGAAATCAACAAACTACAGCTGATATAGTGAATTCAGGTGAAGGAAACACTGGTTACATGAGAATAAAAGTCTCAGACATATAGCTAGTTCCCGATACATATATTTTATGGTCGAAACATGTAGGCTAAATCCTTTCTCTATATCTATGTAGTTTCATTATGATGACTGACAATATAAATAGAGATTATATATGATACACCTCTATATGTTTAATGAACAAATCTCTCTATCCCATATCAGTTTCAAGATCTTTTTTTGGTCTCAAAAAATTCCCATTTATATTTCAAAATGGGCATACACATGAAAAAAAAGATGTTTGTATAGCACATGCATAATAACATTTAGCWGAGCAAACAAATGTCCTTTCAAATGTTTCAATCAAATAGACTAACATAACCGCCGCAACACCAGAAACCTAAATATGTTCCTTGTTCCCTTAACAACTATTAAAATGTCCCTCTCTCACTCTTTAAACAATATCCGGAATCAAGCTAAAAACACTTGTTTGGGATAGAGGGAATTTTTGGGCATATTCCCATACAAATATACATAAATTATCATATTTTTTTTAAAACTAAACTCCAAACTTTTATCTACACAAATCTTGTCTTAAATTTTGAAATATATTATTGAAAATCATGTAAAGTTCTTTTCTTTTTCCAATTTGATCACTAATTTGTCATATATAGATATGCATGCACTAGTGAATACACTATACTGATATTACTCCTAAGCATTCTTATACTCAAATTCATTCCCAAAGTGTGAAAATTTTTGGAATGAGCTTCAGGTTCCTCTTGCTTATGAAATTATATGTTTTCACTCATTTTTAAAATTCCCAAAATATCCAAGCACCCTTTTATAAAGATTACTCTTTGAAGGCACACAATTTATTAGTCTACATAGACAGAGAGAGAGAATGAAAAGCATACCTTATTAGTCCAGTGAACTCAATAACCAACTCAAAATTGCATCCAAAATACTCCTCCACTTTCTCCCTCAGCCTCTCTACATTTCGCAGAAAAACCCAGAACGTAAAACATGTAACTGAACTTAATAACTGAACTGGTCGACATACATAATTAAAGGAAAAAATCACTGTGAAGATAAGAAATACCTCTAATAGAAACAAGGGGCATGATCAAGTGAGAACAATTAGTGGCAGTTAGATGAGAAAGAGTGGTAGAGAAAACATTTGGCCTGTACCCAATTGTGCAACAGCTCTTATGTACAAATTCCAACTCCTACAAATACAATTATGTGAAATAATGTGTCTCTATTTGTCTGTATACTGAACTCCATATAACAAACGTGCCTATCCATAACTACAGAGATATAAGCGAACCTTGCAGAGGTCTGGGGAGAGGAAGTTGTGAAGGATGAGACGTGGGTGCTCCATTTCCGCCATTGATAACACTCTGAAGCTTTTTCAACTTGCTTCTGCAATAGCTGATTGGGGAGAAATTGAATTTAATAAATCTTTTAAATTAACTCCAGGCCAGGCCCAGTGAGCCCGGGCTCACCTGAGTTTAAGTGGTTCTCTCAAAATTTTCAAATTAATTAAATTTTGGTTCTAATTTTTTTATAGCAAGCGAAATAATTGAAAATATAAAATTAATCAGTCTAATATTCCTGTTAATGGTTTGATATCTTTGATTTTAACTATTATCAATTTTTTATAATATATATTAGCAAATTATAACAAAAGATTTTTAAAAAATATATATTTATAGCAAACACTTGAAAATATTTATAATATATTTTTATAATTAGGTCATTACTGAATAAATAGTGCCAACATATATGCGTAACTAAACTTTATACATGTCATTTTTTATATGTCAATTCTATTTGATTTGAATCTAATTTTTCAATTGAAAAATCATTCTAAATCAATAATTTCGATTTCAGTTCTATTTTATCTTTAAAGATATACTAATTGTAAAATCAATTTGATCAGTTTTTTTAATTTTGGGACTAAAAATGATTCATATGTATTTCTTGTGGAACTTTGTTTTAGTAGTGTGATGTTGAAAGATATACTAATTGTAAAATCAATTTGATCAGTTTTTTTTATTTTGGGACTAAAAATGATTTATATGTATTTCTTGTGGAACTTTGTTTTAGTAGTGTGATGTTGATTCAATTTATACACGTTTCTATATATGTCGGTTCATTATATACATGTATCTAAGTATGTACATGTAATTTTTTTTCTTCGAGAAAATGCTATTTAGGTAATATATTATTCATTTTGATTGAATATGTCTAAATCATCTTTTTTAACAAAAGTAGAAATAGGACCTATGGATCTTGCACAATTATATATATAAAAAGTTTGAGATCCTAATTATATTATAACTTGAATAATTATGATATGTGGGGTATATGCGMTATTATTTAATGTATTTTAATTATTGTAGTTGTTGCCATTTCAATCCCAATCCAAAGGTGGGGTAAGATTCAAATCAAGAATTCTATATTCTTGGTCGGGYGATTCAGGTTCAGCCTCTAGCTCTTYATTGGGATCGATGTCCTCCCAAGCATCTTTAGCAACTCCTGCAAACCCAGCTTGTGCATTATTGAGATCAATATCCTCCCAAGCTTCTCTAGCAATTCTTGCAAACCCAAGGATTGCCTCCTTGGCAACTTGCTCAATCTCTTGCTTGCTTGGCCTCTGTACACCTCCTTTTGGGTTTGATGGACTCATGGCAACAAATATATCCTCGCTTCCTTTCCATTCGCGACCATGATGGGTCCTCGTGTCGCCAAATAAGCTTATATTAGTAGAAAAGCCATTCCCACACATATAGCATTTGAAGAAGAGCTGGTCTATAACTCCTCCAGCTGCTACTACACTTAAATCTTCACTATTGTCTCTTGCTCGTTTCCTACTAGCAGCCCTTGTCTCTAGGTTACTAGTACCACTGGTAGTATCATCACCACCACTACCACCACCACCAACAAGGATAGCCTGCATGTTACCTGAAGCGATTCGTTCACCCTCTTGAGGTCCTTCAGAAGGAGAGTCACCTTGAGTTGGCATTGAAAGAGGTTCTTTGACCCTACTAGGAGTTGGGCTAGTGGTGATTTCAACTCTTGGAGGGATTTTCTCTAAATGCTGCTCCTCGAGTTCATACGAAGGAGAATCACTCTTTCACACCATGAATTTTTATCGATGTTTGTTTATTTTCTAGGTGTTGTGCGGTTGAAACATCTAAGCCTCACACAAATTTATAGCGTAATAACCACTTTAAAAATGGAAGTTTGTATGATTGATTGCATAAGGTACAATGTCATTGGAGAGAAGGTGTTTTGCGGCTTACCTTGTATAAATGAGGATAAGGGATAGCGGGAAAAAAAAWATGAAATCCTATCTTTTCTTTTTAACAAAATAAGAAAAGAATACATTCTATTTTCCAAAGAATATTTTGTTTCTACTTTGTTTTTCTTTTGATTCCACAGGCTTACCATTGGTACCACATCTCCACCAAACGTGACTTACGATCTAAGAGCACCCAGAATCAACTATTTGATAACTTTCTTTGTAGGTCAAATTAAGTATCTCAAGTTGACAAGGTTACGTAGACCAATCTTTATATTCTATTCACAGGTTTAATCACTTTTGATTTGTGATTAGGGCATTACACTTAGCATATGACTTCTTTTTGCTATAAATAATTTAGTTATACAATTAGAGAATAGTAAATGTCTATCTCCATAACCATTTTGTTGCTTCAATATTATGTGTACCTTCAAATTTTCATGAATAATCATGGAAAATAAGCTTTTAAAAGAAAGACAATAAATCTTACTTCAAACAGAAATTTCGAAAGATGGAACGTAGAGATTCGTGCTGATGATAGAATTTTAAACTTCTATCAATAGCTAATCTTATTCATGATAAATATTGGGTGGAAATTAGATGGTCTATGAAGAATGACTTAAAAAACCAAAGGCACTCAAGATTTAAACAAAGGATAATGTTTAACAAATCAATTTGATCCAAATCAAGAGGGTCAAATGGATAAATTTACCTTAAAATTTGATTTCTTTTAGTCTTACACTTCATCTTTAAGAATGATTTATGAACTTTTTAAGTCTTCCATTACCTTGGATCCACATCTATCGTTTGGATCAACTCAATCCAAATAACCAAATATTCGACATTGAGTATTCAATTAGAATTAGGCAAAAAATCCCAATGACCCCTAAATTTTTTGAATATATAGATTTTGCCCTCAAATTAAATTTCCTTCAGCCAAAAAGATCCACTTCTATTATCTATCTATCGAGAACCAAACTGTTGAATCTTTTCACATTAAAYAGCTCTTTTTATAGTTTTCACCATCCTTTTGTTCTTTGCTTGTCTTTTTTATTATGATTCTTAATCCAATTTTTCTCTCCAATTACAAAAACCATGAAACCTACATTTTCTCCAAATGTTCTTCAATAGTTTCAGTTCCATCTTAAAAAAAGAATAACCGGATAGTTATTTGAAAGAGAATATGGCCAGAGAAAGAGCACATGGCCGCCACATCCATGGCTGTAAAACATCACTTACATGGGAACACCAAAGACAATAATGGTACTGAAAGAAGAAGAATCAAGCTTCTGTGCCCACAGGATGCCAAAACTCTTTCAATAGAAAAGCAGATGTTCTCCCTGTCCTTTAATGCCGAAAAAAAAAGATAGATTTTTTTTTTAATCAAACTAAAGAACCTGTTTGATAAAACTGAAGTCTAAATATGAAGTTGAGGTGTGAAAAATAATTAAATCTCTAAACCCAATCACATTCAACTTTACCATTTCCATTTCTTATCGCCTTAACTCCTGTATTTCACACATCTTTTATGAGTTTTGCATTTGCCCCTTGTTCAACCGATTGAGGAAATGCTATCAATAGCAGACCAAAAACTACACTCTTCAGAGTAGAATTCGACATCTACAATGTGTCATGAAACATACCCATGGAAGGCCATCACAGTATAAACCTTTGGCTCCTAATTACTTCGCCCAAGGTTGCATTTACAGGGTCTTACTCTTACTCGAAGGATTCAAACTAGGCCGATGTTGCATCCATGGGATGTGAGTCTAGCTTATAAACTCTTTTAAGATGGTGCCACAAGTAGGAATAAAAATATGACATTGCTTTAACTTAACTTAAGAGTCAGCTTACTAACTACGGTAATCTATCGGTTTGAATCATTCTGTCTCTTCGATTTTAATTATTATCTAGTTTTATAAATTTTATTAATAGACGAATCTCTTAAATTTTAAATTGCCTCTTAATAGTTCAATTCCTGCGATTTTAACTATTATCGAGTTTTATATATTTTTTGCATAAATATATTATTAAATTTATAATAAAAGACTTTAAAAAAATATCAAACACTTGTAAATATTTATAACCTATTTTGATGATTAGGTCGTTAGTGAAAAAATAGCACCAACATAAATAGATAATTAACTTATATATGTCATTTTTTATACGTCAGTTTGATTAGGTCCGAAATTAATTTTTCAATTGAGAAATCTAATCTAAACTAATAATTTCGATATCAGTTCACTTTTTTCTTTTAAAATATATTAATTATAAAATAAGTTTGATCAACTTTTCGATTTTGGGTCTGGAAATGATTTATATGTCAATAGAAAGAAAATTTGGTTCTATGAGGCATACACATGTTATAGCTGGAGATGGATGCTACTTGCTAAAGATTTAATATCAACATAGAGGAAATAGAATTGGGGTTCAAGTTTTTGATAAGGATGGAGGGGATGGTGTACAGTACTGCTCCTTATATAGAAAGGGCTATAAGGAGGTTTGGATGTTTTTTTGGGACAATGATCCATAAATTTTTTTGTTCTTTTTTATGGAATTTTATTTCAGTAGTATGACGTTGACTCGATATATACATGTTTCTGTGTATGCCGATTTGGTATATATATGTAGTTTTTTTTTCTTTCGAGAATATCCTATTTAGGTAATATATTATTTATTCTGATCGAATATATCTAAATACATCTTCTTTAAGTAAAAATAGTACCTATGGATCTTGCACAATTATATATATAAAAGGTTTGCGATAATATTATAACTTGAATAATTATGGAATGTTCGATGCATGGGACATTATTCAATGYATTTTAATTGTTGTAGTTATTGCCCTTTCAATCCCAATCCGAAGTTGGGGTAAGATTCAAATCAGGAATGCAGTATTCTTGGTCGGGAGATTCAGGTTTAGGCTCTAGCTCTCTATTGAGATCGATGTCCTCCCAAGCATCTCTAGCAACTCTTGCAAACACATATTGTGGCTTATTATTGAGATCAATGTCTCCCCAAGCATCTCTAGCAACTCTTGCAAACCTAGGGGTTGCCTCCTCGGCAGCTTGCTCAATCTCTTGCTTGCTTGGCCTCTGTACACCTCCTTCTGGGTTTGATGGACTCATGGCAACAAATTCATCCTCACTTCCTTTCCATTCAAGACCATGATGGGTCCTTGTGTGGTCAAATAGGCTTGTATTAGTAGGAAAACTGTTCCCACACATATAGYATTTGAAAGAGAGTTGGTCTATAACTCCTTCGCCAGCAACAATACTGAACTCTTGATTATCRTCCCTTGCTCGTTTCCTAGTAGTAGTCCTTGTCTCTAGGCTACTATTACCACCAGCAATATCATCAGCACCATCACCATCAACAAGGATAGCCTGCATGTTGTCCGGAGCAATTCCTCTACCTTCTTGTGGCCCATAAGAAGGAGAGTCACCTTGAATTGGCGATGAAAGAGTTTGTTTGACCTCGCCAAGAGTTGGGCTAGTAGTGATTTCAACTCTTGGAGGGATTTTCTCTAAATGTTGCTCCTCAAGTTCATACAAAAGAGAAGCACTCTTTCTAGCCATGAATATTGATCGACGTTTGTTTATTTTCTAACTATTGTCAGGTCGAAACATCCAAGCTTCGCTCAAATTTATAACATAATAACCACTCTAAAAATGGAAGTTTGTAGGATTGATCGCATAAGGTATAATGTTATCGGATAGAATGTGTTTCGTGGCTTACCTTGTACAAATGAGGATAAGAAAGGCCAAGAAAATAAACATGAAATCCTATCTTTTCTCTTTAACAAAAATAAGAAAAGAATACATTGTATTTTCCAAAGAATATTTTATTTCTACTTCGTTTTTCCTTGATTCCACTGGCTCACCATAATTGCTACACCGTTTCAACGAGACATGACTCACGGTTTTATAGCATCCAGATTCAACTATCCCAACTATCTAATAACTATCTTTGTAGGTCAAATTGAGTATCCCAAAATTGACAAAGAATATGTAGACCAATCTTTATATTCCATTCACAGTTTTTATCACTTCTGATATGAAATATAAGACATTACATTTAGCATATTGACTTTTTTTTGCTATAAATAATTTAGATTATACAAGTAGTTATTTGTAAATGTCTATCAACATAACCAATTTATCCCTTTAATAATATATGTTTACCTTTGAATCTTCATGAATATCATGATAAAGAAAGACRAGAAATCTTGCTTTAAACAAAAACTCCAAAAGATGGAACACATAGACTCGTGTTGATAATAGAATTTTAAACCTCTATCAATACCTAATCTTAATGATAATAAACGTTGGGCGGGAAATAGATGGCCTTTGAAGAATGATATTGAAAACGATAGTCAATCAAGACTTAAACAAAGAAAAATATTTAACAAATCAAGTTGATTCGTTTGAGGATGATCAGTTAAGTAAAATTTATGTTAAAATTTAACTTTTTACAGTCTTATTCTTCATGATAAGAAGGATATTGGGATATCTTATGTCTTCAATTACTTTTGATCCACATCTATCCTGGGATCAACTCAATCCAAAAAATAGTGTCCTTAAACAAAATATTTGACATTGAGGATGCAATTAGAATTAGGCAAAAGATCCCGATCAACGACCCCCAAATTTTATGAAGATACAGATTTTGCCATCGAATTAAATTTCCTTTAGCCAAAAAGATCATTATATATTATCTATCTCTGTTTCGAGAACCAAACTGTTGATTTTTTRCACATAAAATGGCCCTCTTTTCTAGTTTACACCATGCTTTTGTTCTCTGCTTGTCACTTTTAATAGGATTCTTAATCCAATTTCTTTTTGCAATTACAGACATTATGAAACCTGCATTTCTCCGATTGTTGTTCAATAATTTTAGTTCCATCGTAAAAAAAGAATATGGGTCAATTGGATTGTTATCTCAAACAACATATGGCTGGAGAAAGAGTAGACGGCCACCACTGCCATAGCTGCAAAACATCACTTGCATTGTAACAACAAAAATGGTACTGAGTTTAAGGGATTTTTTTTATTGATAAAGAAGAAAAATCAAACTTGTATGCCCACAGAATGCTAGAATTTCTTTCAATACAAAAGCAGTCGTTCTCATTATTCTTTGAAGCTAGAAAAAAGATATAACTTTTATCAAACTAAGCTGGTAATTGAAGAGGAGTTTTCTAACAGGAAAGCCATGAAGAGGGGGGTTGAGAGCAAAGAGTAAAGGATATATTTTTACTTTTTGTGGTTGTGATTGAAGATTTAGCTATGGATATTTCAATGATTGTTCATCCAAGTGACAAGGAGAAAGTAGTTTTTTCCCCCCGCCCCCCCCAAGTCAGACTCCGGATTCGAACCTGAATTAATTGGGAGCCAAAGGTTTGGATATTGGGTAATTCAAACAAAAACAAAAGAATCAAGGGTTGCTTTTATTTGATCAAAATGCCCCCTCAAATTTTGGATTTTGTTATCGGGTAATGGCAATATGGATAGTGAATTGTTCAAACAAAAACAAAAGAATTAGGGTTATCCTTTTTTTTTTCTATTGGAAAAACAAGAACAAATTGATGAAAATGCCCCTCAAGTTTGGGTTTTGTTCTTGTCGATATGGATAGGGTATTGTTCAAACAAAAATAAAAGAATTAGGGTCTTCCTTCTTTTTTCTATTAGAGAAACCAGAACAAATTGATGAAAATGCCCCTCAAGTCTGGGTTTTGTTCTYGCCGTAAAGCATCACTAATTTGTTCAAATAAAAACAAAAGAATTAGGATTTTCCTTTTTTTATTAAAAAAGAACAAATAATGAAAATGCCCCTCAAGTTTGGGTTTTGTTCTCGCCGTAGAGCATCACCAATGCAACAATATAAATATCATAAAATGTTTTCCATGTTATCATAATAAATATTATCTCAATAATTTTATCTCCAATGCATAATGTCTTAGAGTTATGTAATATTGAAGTGAGAAGAATAAATATTATAATTCTATCTAGTTTCAGAAAGTCTGTCAAACATGACTCAGCAATTGAAGATAACTATTGAGTTTAAAAGCTRTTTTCATAACATTATTTATAGATAAATCTTGACTTTGAACTATTTTTATTATCTTATTTAAAGAAAATAAATGA
The DNA here is from genome assembly GCA_001752375.1 of Rhazya stricta. Classification (NCBI taxonomy): domain Eukaryota; kingdom Viridiplantae; phylum Streptophyta; class Magnoliopsida; order Gentianales; family Apocynaceae; genus Rhazya; species Rhazya stricta. Next base: position 60,279 of record MEJB01000260.1, on the reverse strand, counting down.
CATGTGGGTAAGATCAAGGGAGGTTGATGTCATGCATTAGAGCTAAGTTATGAGTTTTACTTCCTTTTTTTTAGACATTAACTTGATGAGGATTGACATTCCATATATTAATTGCCATTTGTCAAAATTTGTTCAAGGTTAACATTATARCATTGGAGATGCTCTAATTGCTATATGAGTTCTGTTAAGCCTTAAAAGGCAATAATTGGGTGGTTGGGTGATTTAAAAAAATAGAGATGTTATGCGGATTAATGCTGAGCAAATTAATTGACTCAACATTGTGAGTTCCACGCGGATCTCTCCACTAAAAGATAAAATAAATATGGAGTTCACAAAAGACATGAAATATTGTCTCAACGGTCATTTTACGAAAGGCCTACTGAGTCATTTTTTGTCATTTCATTAGTGGGCCGAGCAGGCCCTAGTGCGACCCACCCTATGAATCAACAAATTAGTTTGACATTGAGCCGCCTAGCACTTCTCTTGGGAAAAAAAAATGGAAAAGAAAGAAATACGGTTAATGTTATACAACAATTGATTTTGAGAATTAGGGTTGTCCTTTTTATTTTAAAAGAAAAAAAGAAATTGATCAAAATGTCCCTCAAAATCTAGGTTTTGGTAGGCGATATGGGTCTATTCARGCATGAAGGCAATATCAGATGAGAGGGTAAAATAGCATCGTTTTGTTAATAAAGGGTAAAATATCATCATTTTATTAATTAAGAGGCAATATTCAAACGAAGTTTAATCCGATAGTAAAACCTAAACTTCCAAAAATTTGTGGGTGGCCACAATATTTTCTCCTCATTGACTTCCATGRTTTTTCTTCATTCACTCCTTGATAGTAATTTGGATTTGTAATTTTGATATTTTCGAAGCGTCAAAATTGTATTAAGTAGATTGATTGCTATAAGCCTTTGATGTTTATTTGACTGGACAAAGCCACTTTCATAGCATTGATAAAGAGATAATTGTTGAAGATTGCATAATTCAAGAAGTGATTTCAGATTTTTCTCCAATGATCCACCTTCCATGGATGCTTCCATTGCTAAGCTTCTCCATTTCTGAGCATTCCTTCTTAACTCTAACACTTCTTCTCCACCATTCATGACCAACTCCTCTGCATTTCTTGATCTCATCACACTGATTAGCTTCACCATTTCCATTTCTTGTCACCTTAACTCCTTGCTTCCACACATCTTTTATRAGATTTGCATCAAATGATTGAGGAAATGCTGCAAATGGCACATCAAAAACTACAATTTCCAGAGTAGAATTCCATCCACAATGTGTCATGAAACATCCCARTGAAAGGTTTCTCAGTACCTTGAATTGGGAAGACCATGGCACAATCGTCTCTTTTTGTTTCAATGCCTCTATGGTACTTAGTTCGTTCTTTGTTTCTCCTACAACCTGCCAAAATCARTCAGTCCAATTTGCTTTACTTTTTCCCCTTTTGGTAGGAAACCAGTATCTCACTAGTAAGACTAATTCAAACTTGGCTAATGTTGCTTTGAYAAGGTCTCATTTCACTTAAAGGATCCAGATTCGGCCAATGTTGCATTCCCAAGGTGTGACTTTTACTCGAAGGGAGTTGTGACATAGAAACTCTTTCAACATGGTSTTACAAGTAAGAGTTGGACATATAACCTTGATTTGACTTAATGAGCACCCAAACTACACGGTTGTCCAATTTTCCTTTTAATCATTCATTTTCTTTGATTTTAATTACTATTGAGTTTAATAAATTTCATTAAAATAGAAAAAAATCTTAATTTTAAATTACCTCTTAATAGTTCAATTTCTTCAGGTTTTACTATATCGAGTTTTATATATTTTTTAAGAATATATTATTAAAAAATAACAAAATATATGGAATACTTGAAAATATTTATTGTTTATTTTTCCAATTAGTAATTACTAAATAAAAAGCACCAACATATATACATAACTAAACTCTATATATGTGATTTTCTATATGTCAATTCGATTTAGTTCCAATCTAATTTTTCAATTAAAAATCTATTCTAAACTAATAATTTCGATTTCAGTTTGATTTTATCTTAAAAATATAAAAATCGTGAAATCATTTCGATCGATTTTTCAATTTTAGGCCTCGAAAAGATTTATTTATCAATAGAAAGAAAATTTGGTTCTCGGGGACTTGATCCTACGAGGGATAGACATGTTATAGTTTGAGAACTTGGAGGAAAGGGAATTGAAGTTCAAGGCATAAGGAAGAAGGGGATATTGTAGAGTGCTCTCCTCGTATAGGAGGCTATGAGGGGCTATAAGAGGTTTGGTGTTTTTTTTGGGATAATGATACAGTAATGTGATATTGATTTGATATATACACRTTTCTATGTATGTTGATTCGGTATAATATGTATCTAAGTATGTGCATGTAGTTTATTTTCTTCGAGAAAATCCTCTTTAGGTAGTATATTATTCCTTTCGATCAAATATGTGCAACATCTTCTTTGAGAAAAGTAAAAGTAGTACTTTTGAATCTTGCACACAATTATAATATATATAAAAAGATTGTGATACTATTTCTATTATAACTTCAATAATTATGGAATGTGGGATACATGCGACATTATTCAATGTATTTTAATTGTTAAAATTGTTGCCATTTCGATCCAAATCTGGAGGTGGGGTAAGATTCAAATCAGRAATGCAGTATTCTTGATYGGGAGATTTAGGTTCATGATCTATCTCTTTATTGAGATAGATGTCCTCCCAAACATCTCTAGCAAGTCTTGCAAACTCAGGTTGTGGCTTATCATCTCTAGCAACTCTTGCAAACCTAGGGGTTGCCTCATCAGYAGCTTTCTCAATCTCTTGCTTGCTTGGCCTCTTTTCAACTCCTTCTGGATTTGATGGACTCATGGMAATAATTTCATCCTCAATTCCTTTCCATTCGCGATCATGATGGATCCTTGTGTGGTCAAATAGGATTCTATTTGTAGAGAAGCCCTTCCCATACATATAGCATTTGAAGGAGAGTTGGTCTATAACTCCTTCAGAAACAACAACACTCAACTCTTCACCATTGTCCCTCACTCGTTTCCTACTAGCAGCCCTTGTCTCTAGGCTGCTAGTAGCAGCAGAAGTATCACCAGGACYACCACYACCACTAACAAGGATAGCCTGCATGTTATTCGGAGCGATTCCTTCATCCTCTTGTGGCCCTTCAGAAGGAGAATTACCTTGAATTGGCAATGAAGGAGGTTGCTTGACACTRCTGGGAGTTGGGCTAGGGGTGATTTCAACTCTTGGAGGGATTTTCTCTAAATATTGCTCCTTTAGTTCATACGAAAGAGAATCGCTCTTTCCTGCCATGAATACTAATTGACATTTGTTTATTTTCTAGTTGTTGTGAAGTTGAAATATCCAAGCCTAGCGCAAATTTATAGCGTAATAATCACTCTAAATGGAAGTCTGTATGATTGATCGCATAAGGTATAATGTCACTGGATAGAAGGTGTTTCGAGACTTACCTTTATAAATGAGGATAAGAGAGAGAGGGAAAAGAAACATGAAATCTTATCCTTTCTTTTTAACAAAAATAAGAAAATAATACATTCTATTTTCAAATAATATTTTGTTTCTACTTCGTGTTTTCCTTTAATTCCATTGGCTCACGATAATTGGTACCACATCTCTACCAGACGTGACCCACGATCTGACAGCACATAGAATCAACTGTTGGATAAATGTCTTCGTAGGTCTAATTGAGTATCCCAAGTTGACAAAGGATACATAGACCAATCTTTATATTCCATCCATAGAATTTTCAGTTTTGATTTGTGATTTAGGGCATTACACTTAGCATATTGACTTCTTTTACTATAAATAATTTAGATTATATAAGTAGAGAATTGTAAATGTCTTTTTGCATAATTATCATTTTATTGCTTTAAAATTATGTGTACCTTCAAACAAAATTAGGTACTTCAAAATTATCAACAATATCATCCCAAAGAAAATTGTCATCGATATCATCCCAAAGAAAATTTTGAAAGAAAGACCATAAATATTACTTCAAACAAAAACTCTGAAAGAGGGATAGTAGAGAGTCGTGCTGATAATACAATTTTAAACTTCTATCAATACCTAATCTTAGTCATGATGGAAATAGATGGTCTATCAAGAATGATATTGAAAATGTAAACCAATCAAGATTCAAACAAAGGAAAATGTTTAACGAATCAATTTGATTCGGATCAAGAGGTTCAATTAGATAAATTTACCTTAAAATTAATTTTTTTGTAGTAATCTTTCATCTTCAAGATTGATTTTTTGATTTTTTAAGTCCTCTATTTCCTTTGATCCACATCTATTGTGGGATCAACTAAATTAACAGTTGCTTAAGCAAAATATTTGACATTGAGGATTCAATTAAAATTTGAGAAAAGATCCCGATCACCCCTAAATTATCTGAAAATATAGATTTTTTCCCTCGAATTAGATTTTCTTCAGCCAGAAAGATCAATGTCTGTTATCTMTCTCTCTTTTGAGAACCGATCTGTTTGAATTTCTTCACAAAGAATAGCCCTTTTTCCAGTTTTCACCATGCTTGTTCTCTTCTTGTCTCTTTTATTTTGATTCTTAATCCAATTTCTCTCCTCAATTGAGAAAACCATGCAACTTGCATTTTCTCCAATTGTTTGTTCAATAMTTTCRGTTCCCTCATAAAAGAAGAATATGGGTCGGTCGAATTGTTATTTGACAGAGAATATRGTCGGAGAAAGAGCAGATGGCCGCCATTGCCATGGCTGCAAAACATCACTTGCATGGRAACACCAAACAAATAAATGGTATCGAGTTTAGGGGACTTTTTTACTGATAAAGAAGAAGAATCAAACTTCTATGCGCACAGAATGCTGGATTTCTTTCAATAGAAAATCAGACGTTCTCCCTGCCCTTTAATGCTATAGATAAAAAAAAAAATAGAACTTCTATCAAACTAAGGAACCCATTTGATAAAACTGAAATCTAAATAAAAGTCTGAAAAATAATTAAAACTCTAAACGCCAAAGATTTGATTTTTAATGCATGAATTTTGAATTTAATTTAATAATCTAAATTGAAATGTCTTAATATATTAGATTAAAATATTATCACTTAAAATTTATAATAGAAATAAAAAATATTTAACGTATTAAGACATTGTGAAATTAGATTACCAAATAGATTTAATTTAATTAGCACTTAATTCGTTCAATTGTAAGTATTGAATGGAGTTATCAAACAAGATCTAAGCTGGCGATTGAAACGAAATTTTCTACAAGGAAAGCAGCAAAGAGGAGGCTCGAGGGCAAAGACTATCACTTCACTTGAATGGAAAAAAGAAGAAGGAAATATGCTTGATGTTATTTAACAATTGATTTTGGAGACCTACTATTTTCCTTTTTATTTTTCCTCTTTAAAAAACAGATTGACCAAAATGTCCCTCAAAATCTGGGTTTTGTTAGGCAATATGGGCCCTGTTTGGGCTTTGAATGAGATCATTTTATTTTATTCTCCAACCTGGAATCTATATTATATTAGCAGAGAAATGATATAAAATTACAACAAGAGATAGGCAACTGGCAACAGAACAAGAGAAAATAATAGCATCATTTTACTGGGGGCAACTGAACCTCCCCAACATTTTGATTGGTAACCTCGACATKTTTTTATTGTATAATTGATTACCTATCCTTTTAATACAAATTGAACTGTCGAATAATCGATTATTGTAACTGTATTAGTTACATGAATAATCTATTATTCATACGATATGTTCAATTAATTTTTAAAAGGTGTAGATGATCACGAAAACTAAAAAATTCAAAGTGTAATAACCGATTGATCGTAGCTTCAAATCCTACTTGGGGAGATTTGATTCATTCTGAGATTCCTGTTGGACTCTCTCATTCTCAGAAAGAATGCTTCTTGTCAAACAAACTACCGTGAAAAGATTTCGAATCATGATACATTAACAAACAAATTCAAATAACTGGTAATTGCTAAATAATTAATCGATTGTTCATGGTGAATCAAAGTATTCTTCGAGGGTGGTCTTCTTTTTATTTTTGATTTTGTATTTTAATTATTTTTAAATTGTGTTTTGTTTGAGTTTGGCTTAATTTGTCTAGTGAAATTTCATAGGGAAGTTTCGTTTCTTATTTTGTAATTTAAGTGATTTTTTAACTCAAATAATTTCTTAACTTCAACTACACATTAAATTTTTTAATTTCCCGTCTCCTCAACTCCAGAAATTATTCTTTTTCTCCCCCAACTCAAATACAGCCTAAGAGGCAATATTCAAATGAAGTTTAATTTGATAGTAAAACCTGAACTTCTCGAATATTTGTGAGTGGCCRCAAGATTTTCCCYTTATTCATGACTTCCATGGTTCTTCTTCATTTACTTCTTGATACTTTGTTGATTGTTTTGATATTTTGGAAGCATGAAAATTGTAAGGAAAAAAGTTATAGACAAAKTTACGCAAAATTGTATTAACTAGATTGATGGCTGTAACCGATAAGCCTTTGATTGTTCATTTGACTGGACAAAGATTCGAGTTACAGACATTGATAAAGAGATTACTTTTGAATATTGCAGAATTCAAGAAGTGATTTTAGATTTTTCTCCAATGATCCACCTTCCGTGGATGCTTCCACTGCTAAACTTCTCCATTTCTGAGCATTCCTTCTTAACTCCAACTCTTCTTCTCCACCATCCATGACCAATTCTATACACTTCTTGATCTCATCGCACTCAACTTCACCATYTCCATTTCTTGTCACCTTAACTCCTGTCTTCCACACRTCTTTTATGAGTTTTGCATTTGCGCCTTGTTCAACCGATTGAGGAAATGCTATCAATGGCACACCAAAAACTACACTCTCTAGAGTAGAATTCCATCCACAATGTGTCATGAAACATCCCAACGAAGGGTTTCTCAGTACCTCGAATTGTGAAGACCATGGCACTATCATCCCTTTTTGCTTCAATGCCTCCAAGCTACTTAGTTCGTTCTCTGTTTCTCTTACAACCCACAAAAATGGCCGGCCAGATTCTAACAGCGCTCTTGCGATTTCCTCCATTTGAGTCTTTGATGGAGTTTGAAGACTGCCGAATGATACGTAAACAACAGATGCCTTGGGCTTGGAGGACAGCCACTGAATATAATCATCCTCACAGAATGAAGCTTTTGGGGAGGAAACCAGAGGTCCAAGTGCAAACAAATTGTACTTATCAATGGCTTTGAGAGGTTGGGGCTCAAGAGCATCAAATGTATTCACTAGAACAATTGATTCCTTTTCTGCATCCAGTTCCTCAAATTGTTCCCTGAGCATTGCTAGAATAAAGTTATCAGAACTCGACGGAAACAAATTGGAGGGAAGTTCGGAGCTTGAGAGCGATGGAAGTCCTGGTAACTGAATGAACCAAGAAGGTTCATCACGAAAGTTCTTGATATCATCTTCATAGCCATGGAAATAATGGTAATAGATTCCAAAAGCAGTGGCGGACATAGTCCAAAGAAGAGCAGAAGGTACACGCAATTCACGCGCCACCTCCGCCGCCCATGTTAGTAGCATAGTATAGACAACGAGGGTAACGGGACAGCCCCTCTCACCACTACCATGGATGACATCTCTAAGTGTTCCTGATCCATATTTCTTGAGAGAATCAATGTGACTGGGACCATGATCCTTAGGGATGTCTGCAATGGCTGCAAGATTCAAACCCTTAGGAACATATGAGGATTTCTTCAGAGAATGGAGATCGGTGGCAAAGGTTACTTCCATACCTAATCTGATGAGCATCTCAGAGAATTGCAGAGCTGGATTGATGTGTCCTTGGACAGGAAATGCAACTACAAGAATGTGGCGATTCAACATTTCTGTGAAGTTGCAGGCATATTTCTGCTTGGGCCCAAGGCTTCGATATTTATATTGAAGAATAGGTCGAATGGATAGGTTAAATTCCCCTTCTTCCATCCTAAATTGATGTTCATATTATTATTTTTAATAAAAATGATTTTATTCTTAATTTGACTTAACCCTAAAAGTTCAAAGAATGTAAAAATTATTTTCGTCTAAATATTATAAATTTATTAAATAAGATGCGAATTTAATTCCTATCTAAATTGAATTAATTATGCATGATTTTTTACTAATTAAGATTTATTCTTCCAAATTCATTTATTTGAATATCCTAATAAATCCATTAAGAGATATTGTCCAAATGAATGTGGACAAAATCTTTGTTGGATGTGACACTCTGCCACCCACTATCTTGGTTTTGTAGCTTGTAATTCTTTTAATTTAATATGGGAAAAAAAATGTCCAAATAAATATGACACAATTAGATAGACTTTACATTTAGATCCAATCGAATTAAGTAAATTTTAAATATTAATTTATATATTTCCATCCATTACCAGAATTTCTCTATTTCCACCCACTATCTGACTTATTGAAAACAAGATTATTTCTTCCTTTCATCTTGTTTAAGACAAATCAAGATTACATTCTACATAGAAGAAACCAAAAGTAGTGGACACAATGAACATTTGATGGGGCAAATACACATATAGCATACACGTAGTTTGTGTTATTATTATTGTTGCAAACTTGAACTCCTTCAACAATAACATCCATAATTGATAAGAACACACTGTGGATTGCAAATAACTTCATCAATCTCATAGGGCTCCCTATCATCACAAGGTCCTTCTCCAGAGGGTTCAAATGCAAAAGGCTCAACAGTGAAGATATCATATTTGAGTGTTTTTTGGGTAGTGATTTTATGGATTCGACTCAAAGTTGATCCACTATGTCCGTAATTCAGATTCGTTGAGTTGTTGCATGAGTCTACCGACGAGGACACTAAAAAAGCCTTGCATGTCTTGAACTCATCTAGACKGAGTTGCTTTGGTTTCTTGAACAAGAAATTACCATGTTTGTTCGTCTTGGCTTCTTGTACTAGAGGAGTCTTTTCCTTGTTGCAGCTTAGCTTTACCTCAGCACCTGCAAGACATGTAGAGAAAGGGTTTCAATATATTTGGAGTGATTCTCATTATCTACATAGAAGATTAGATTATGAAAGACAAAAGATTGCAGAGACTGATGAGATACTTCAGCACACCTTCAAGTGGAGTAGCTTCATGGAGAGTGTCACTCCCTCTGTATTTGCAGGCTTTGCAGTAAACAGAACCTTGGACAATCACAGGCTTTGGAGAAACRGATTGTGTTTGATCAGCAAGCACTACTATGGAGCTGCAAAGTAGAGCCAAGAGCTGCAAAAACAGAAATAATCTTGGGAGAAGAAGAGCCATAATGCTTAATAGATCTTTTGGCTAGCTAAGACTTCAAATGGTGTGGATTTATAGTTTCACAGCAAAGGGGTGGAATCAGAATGTTTTTGCCACAAAACAACAGGAAATGACAGAAAGATGGTATCCTCTGCATCGGTAGCATCCTTAAGATAGTGAGACAGGTGAGAGATAATGGCCCTTGTCTATTGCCACCATTCATGAAAGAGGCTACTTTGTTATTTGTAAGGATCAAGATAAATCCATTAATGACATATACAAGAGTCTGGAGCAATTATTATATGTTACTAAGATTTTTGTTGCATTTCTCTATGAAACAAGAAACGATATGTATATATATATATATATGGGAGTTACAGTTCAAGGGGCAAAGGGATCCTTCCAGCGAAAGCTGGTGTTTTCTCTTTGTAGTGGTATGTAGATTGCCGCAACTTATCAACGCTAGAGTTTGTACATTCTGTGTAGCAAACTACCGTAAGGAGGTTGGTATCCTTTTAGGGAGCTATCGAGTTCAAATCTTGAGAACGAGACAAACAATTGATWCGAAAATCCTAATAAGTATATTATGTTATATAGTGTAATATAAAAGATGTCGAATTCGAAGAGAATTAAATTTAAATTATCATTCGCTCATAATCCTAAATTTTATTTAATTAACGAATTAATTAAGATGATAATTCACTAATTAAGAAAATTTTAATTAACCCTAGATGATCACACAAAACAAAATCAATGTATAAAAAGTCTAAGATACATGAATTCACCAATTTTTCAACTATGTAATATAATCAACGTTCACAAATCAGTATAATATTATATRTACTTTCTCAAATATAAACAACCTATTATTCTAAGAAACTAAGTTATATCACTATTTTTAATTCAACATAGAAAAATGCATTAATCATATGGTCGACAAAGATTGCAAAAATCATATAAATATTATATATACTATTTTACATGTAATTCATGACATAAGTTATTTGACATAATTATATAAGTGTTTATCTCTTAGCGYCTTACACAATGTTTRAAACAATTGAAAAACGGCCGGTCATAAGATCGAACATTAAAAACAATAACAAGGTTTCAATGACAAAGATATATCGAATATGAAAAACACCTAATTTAATAACATATAATCCGAAAATGTTACATCATTGTCCTAAAACAAAAGACTTAATTTACAATGATTTGAATAAAAATAAATACAAATTGAAGTTCAAGGTAGAAAAACATTACATAAAATAATAAGTTCGATCAATATTCAATGTTGGTCTACTTTTCCTTTCAAAAAGTTTCTTCTAAGTGTTCCAATGTATTCTTCAAGGTCCAATGATCAATAGCTATGTTTGTGGGAGTCAAGAGGATGTTTTATAGCATATGAAATTCTTCATTGGATCAAAATCGTGTGGAAATTTTCTAAAGTGCCTAAATTCATCCAAAATCGCGAGTCAATCATAAAACCACCTTAAATTGAAGAAATCGATGCCGATTTTGACCAAATGGTATCGGATTTAACTTGGAAATCATTTGACAGTTCAAGAATCGATCTAGAATCTGTCTAATTAAGGTTGAATAGGCACTGTTTCTGATGCCTACCAAGCGCCGACTCAATTTATCTTTTTGTTGTTTGCACCTAATTGGCACCTATTCAGGTCCAAACCGGCCTCCGATTCGTGATTGTTTTTAGTTCTGAATTCCTTCACATTAGGTGCCGTTCGGTCTGAAAACTACCACCGAATTCCCTCTGATTTGACGAAAATCGAAGTTTTCCTCTTGAACTAGAGCCGCTTTGATATATTGATGCCAGTTTCAATGGTTCGGAGCCCAAACGACATCTAAATTAGGTTAAACCATATAAGTTTTGAAGCTTTTCCTCCCCTCATAAAACTGAATTGATAAATAATTAAATATTTACTCAATAAATTACAATTACATCTAGAATTCCATTGAATGAAACCATTAAAACACTATATAATCTAGATATAAAATCAATGCATCAACAACTTTGAGAGAGCTTTGTTCCCTTTTATGGATCTTTTTCGACGTCAATTCGACTTATGAATAGAATAAACAATGTTCGAAGGGTTTTATCCCCTCTTAGGATCCTTCTCAATTTGAATCCGAAATAGTTAGAGTAAAAGATTCTAACTATCTAATAATTAAATAAAAAGAACAAGAAAAATGTTGGCTAATGTGAAACGTTAAGTATCGAATAGAAATTGCAAAGTTTGTGTTTGTCCATGTCTCCAACTTGAGGTGTCTAGTTTTTTGTAAAATTATAGATCTAACTATACATAATAGAGTTCTGTGTTCATATTTCATTAGCAATTTTAACATGATCTCTTCTACTCTTTCAGGAATTCTGGTGGGGAAAAAGCTAAAAGTTGTTACTTCTTAGTAGGAGTTCTGGTTGTGCAAGAATGGACATACTGAAGAAGCAATGTCATTGAGCAGAAATTTAACATCAGTGTACTCCATTGCAGCATCAATGATTAACAGAGAAAAGAGATTACATATTGATTAAGTTGCAAGGGGAAATACAAAGAGCCCATGAGCTGGTTCTGCTGCTAAGGCCAACCATTTATTTCATAAGAAGTTTGTGGTACAGAAAGGGATCATTAGTTCCTTGATCGTTTTCACATGAGCTGGTCCTTGTTAGTACAACCCCTGGATCAACTATGACCTTTTGTACAGTGCAACAAACCATACCATCAATACTCTCTTCAAATGCAGAACGCAGATCGAGAGGGGAGGACATAATGCCACAAGAAATATAGTCCGGCTTTAGTTACCCTTCTAGGTTGATAAAGGGGGAGTATCAGAATCTTCCCAAGTAGTGACACCGGCCCCATATCGATCACCCTTGACTGCATCTGCTGAAGCAATGGATTCAAGCTCAGCCATGTCTTCTGGTGATAGTTTCACAGACAGAGCTGCGATGTTCTGTTTGAGATTTTCAATCTTGGTAGTGCCAGGTATGGGGCAAACATCATTGCCCTGGTGATGGACCCAGGCCAATGCTAGTTGTGAAGGAGTACAACCCTTCTTTGAAGCTATATTATTGACGCGCTCATACAGGGTTTTGTTGTGCTCCAAATTCGCAGATTGGAATCTGGGTAAATACTGCAATGTAGAAAATGAAACAACTATTACAATTTCCCTCCAATTATATTGTCTGGTGCCATACATTTCATGAATATTTCTTCAAGGACAGTTTAATATGTCTTCAAAATTTTCTTTTCTGGGACAGAGGGAATACTGTCATCAGGAAGCTACACATGTACCACGTCTCAAAGCTAGTAATGCATTTTTCTAGAATGAACTTACATGTATGACTATTACGTATGGCCATAACTGACTGTTTGTGTCACTTCACATGCAAAAGCAGAAACTCAGGTGGCCCAAACATATTAAACAGATATAATAAGGTGAAATGAGTCTTTAGTCTCTTTGAATTGGTGAAACATGTACAATTTGAAGTATAGCATCAACTGACACTTTCATCCTTTAGARTTTAAACTTGATACAACATAAAGGGACTTGATTTAGTTATTTGGGTCAAAGAAACACGTATAAGTAYATAGAGAAATAGAAAACAAAAGGCAAGCTTAAGCATGAACATAGAAAATTGTATAAAGAAGATAAATAGTAAGAATCCGTAAGGACAGCTGAGACAGACGAACCTTTCGGAAGTCACCTTCAGCCAAATTCTCGACCAACTTTGGACCTGATGAGAAAAATCCACGTCCAAGTGGACTGTATGCTACAATACCGATGCCCAGTTCTCTAATATATCATCTAGAAACAGTTAGAATTTATATCTTTTGACTCCCAAAAGACAACGGCAAAGCTGAAAAAACACAGACCTGCAAGTGGGAATTATCTCCTTCTCTACATCTCTTGACCACAAGGACCACTCTAATTGTATAGCTGTTACTGGATGAACAGCATGTGCTCTTCTAATTGTTGAAGCTGAGGCCTCTGATAAACCTATATACTTTATCTTYCCCTCTTCTACCAGTTTTTTTAGTTCTCCCATCTGCTTAATTAGAGATTYTCARAAGAACAAGAAAAGGCAAAGTTACGAAATTCATTAAGTAAAGTTTACCACAAATAATTTCCATTAAAACAGTATAGAAAACAACTGTTAATCATAGATTATGAGATGATTATACACCAATTGAAAGAACATCAGAACCACCAAAAAAAAAAAAGAAGAGAGGAGAAAAGGGGGAGGGGGGGTGGGGGGAAGGGTACCAAGATGCTAAGAATCCCCAGGGATCAGTCGTGTGACATCTTCAATCCCCACAACTCAAACTTATAGTACAGAAAAGTAGCTACTGCAGAATGTTGGAGGCTTAACCAATTTACTCATGATTACCATGTCCTTAGAAAATGAGAATGATAAATTGGCAATTATGTAAAGTTTCATCAGGAAAACCTTAAACTGAAACATCGGAACCACACGGAAGGAAAATGGAACGAACCGTGACTTCAATGGGTATACGTGTATCAATGCGGTGCTGATAGTAGAGATCAATGCAATCAACGTCAAGTCTCTTCAAGCTGCCTTCACACGCAGCCTGGACATAGGCTGGCTCTCCACATATATCACGCAATCCATCCAGAAACCTTATTCCAAATTTTGTTGCCAACTGGACTTTCTCTCTAAATCCACCCTTCAAAGCCTGCAGTCCATCAATAATAATAAGCATCCAAGACATACAAATTAATACATGTTCAAGTCAATAAACGATACTAATTTTCCAAATTCCATGATGGGATCCTCCTTTTACCTGTTGTAGTTATATAGTTTTTAGTTATATGTATCTCATATATCTTTCTTATCCACCGAGAATAATTCTCACTTGTCAACTGTAGGAGTGATTTTCACTTACCCCTCTTTAGATCCACGACGACAACCAATTGGTGAACAATACTGCTACATACTGAATTTGTTCAAAACATCAAAGCAAGTATGCATATAATGGCATACAGATATACAGAAGTATACATGCGCAAACAGACTTGTACATTCTCATTATCCTTGATAGGAAGAATAGCTGCAAGTAATCTTTTCAGTTAAAAGGTACTTATCAAGGCAAACATCTCAAAAGATTTGAWAAATATCCAGAGTAGAAAACTTATYGAGAAATATTAAAATTCAGTAAAAGTATCACTATCAACCATTACATTATCATATTTCCAGGTACACCGGTAGCTATATATCGATCTTTTCACTGAAATAGATATTTATCTCTACTTAACATTTGATGGATGAAATAACTTCAATTTCAACTTGAGGATATAASTTGGAATGAGCCAGAATGAGATTAGTTAAGATCTAGGGGAAAGAAAACATTSAGAGAAATGTTTTCATTCAGTAATAGTATCGCTGTCAAGCATTCAGAGTTAAAATAAGCAAAACAAATCATATCATAGGACCAAATAATAGAATTTTAACTATTAATTTTGGAGAACTACTTTTGACTTTAAGTTGTTTTTCCTTCCAGATCTGGTTCAAGAATTCGAGAAAACCAAAGTTATTTTCTTGCAACAGATACCAACAAATACTTATCAAATAAAAAAGCAGCAATATCCAAATTGTCGAAACACATGAAAAACTCAAATTTACGACTAATTGTTGCTCCATATACTAGATATAACATAATTGGATACATTAACATATGAATACACATCATCAGAGTTCAGAACTTCAATTCTTTTGACTACTCTTAATATGGATAAGGATCCACTTCATTGCTTACTGATCACAGTATAATTCCTAATTATTGCATAAAAATCAAAGCTTTTCACGATTCATTGCCTCAATTGAATCAAGAAATACATCAAACAAAGCACATAGTACCTGCTAAATTACTTTGCTATGATAGTAGTGCTCTCTTAATTAGGCTGATTACCAAAAAAAATGATGAAAACAAAGAAACCAAACTACCTTCCCGAGAAGTATTTCGTTGGTGTGAGGTCCATAGACGTCGGAGGTATCAAGGTGGGTGATTCCTCTGTTAATGGCGTACTGGATGAGCTCAATCATATCAGGCTCCGGCTTCGGAGGGCCGTAAAAGGCTGACATTCCCATGCAACCCAATCCCTGAGCTGAAACCTCGAGGCCCTGTGAACCCAACTTGATTTTTGGCACTTTCACTTCATCTTCTGCCATTTCGGATACCCCCAAAAAAAAAAAAAAAACACAGTACAGAGAAGGCTGAAGAACAAAGGAGAGAATTGGGAAAGTATGAAGAAGAGTGTAGTAGATGAAGCGGTTGTTGAGCAGATCGAGTGACTATGTATTTACCAAATGTTGCTGAGGGGATCGGGCTACTCGATTTGACATTAAGCGATTATTTCTTATGAGAAAAAGTTAAAATTTTATGGTAAAAAGAAAAAGGTAAGGGTTTTATGTATAACGTAATATATTCCGTGCTTTAAATAAGAGAATTTTACCATAACATTTCTCTAACTTGGGCTGTAATTAGATAAGGAAAAGAAAAGAAATCTTGTAGTTAGAGAAGTGCGAGGAAAAGAAACGTAGAGAAGAAAATAAAAATTAGAGAACAAACTACAGAAAGATCACACATTGTTTAAATTGCATCCAGGAAATAAAAAGAGCCCATAAGTTGGTTCTGCTGCTAAGGCCAACCATTTATTTCATAAAAAGTTTATGTGGTACAGAAAGGGGTTAACAGTTGCTTGATTTGTGTATTCACATGAGCTGATCTTTATTAGTACAACCCCGGGATCAACTATGACCTATGGTACAGCACAACAAACCAAACCATCAATACTCTGTCAAATGCAGAATGCAGACAGAGATGAAGGGAATAATGCCACAGGATCTATAGTCTGGCTTTATTTACCCTTCCAGGTTGATAAAGGGGGAATATCAAAATCTTCCCAACTAGGAATGCCGGGTCCATATCTATCACCTTTGACTGCATCTGCAGAAGCAGTCGATTCAAGCTCTGCCAGTTCTTTTGTTGATAGTTTCATAGACAAAGCTGCGATATTCTGTTTGAGATTTTCAATCTTGGTAGTCCCAGGTATGGGCAAACATCATTGCCCTGGTGATGGACCCAGGCCAATGCTAGTTGTGAAGGAGTACAACCCTTCTTTAAAGCTATATCATTGATGCGCTCATATACGGTTTTGTTGCGCTCCAAATTGTCAGATTGGAATCTCGGAAAATACTGCAATTTAGAGTATGAAATGTTTTTAGAAACCAAATTGACGAGAAACTATACGTTTTGTCACTGACCCAGAGCTAGAGTACAAGAGTTGTTTTCATTCGTATCTTCCGAAAGACTTCTTTGAAGCTATGCCAAAACGTACAAGTATATAGATAAAAAGAAAACTAAAGGCAAGCTTAAGCATGAGCATAGAAAATTGTATCAAGAAGAACATTAGTAAGTAAGGAATGCTGATGCAGACGAATGCAGACGAACCTTTCGGATGTCACCTTCACYGAAATTCTCGACCAACTTTGGACCCAATGAGAAGAATCCACGTCCCAGTGGACTGTAGGATACAATACCAATGCCTAGTTCTCTAACATATCATCTAGAAACAGTTAGAATTTATATGTTTTGACTACCAAAAGATAATGCTAAAGCTGAATAAACACAAACCTGCAAGTGGGAATTATCTCATTCTCTACAGCTCTTGACCACAAGGACCACTCTTAACTGTACGGCTGTTATTGGATGAACAGCATGTGCTCTTCTAATTGTTGAAGGTAAGGCCTCTGATAAACCTATATACTTTATCTTTCCCTCTTCTACCAGTTTTTTAAGTTCTCCCATCTGGTAATTAGAGATTAAGAAAAGGCAAAGTTACGAAGTTCATTAGGTAAAGTTTACAATAAAGAACACAATAATATCCATTAAAACAGTATACAAAACATATGCTCATCATAGTGGGACAATTATAAGATAATTATACACCAATCAAAAAAAGAAAGAACCACAAACAAAGGAAAAAAAAGGGTAACAAATGCTAAGAAGCCCCACTGATCAGTCGTGTGATATCTTCAATCCCTACTATAAATCTATTTCACTATCTTACGGTTTATAATCTTCAATTTCAGTGGCTGAACCCATTGAGCGTCGCAACCCAAATTCATAGTACAGAAAAGTAGCTTTTACAGAATGTTGGAGTATTTACCAATTTACTCATGATTGCCACGTCAGAATGATAAATTGACAATTATGTAATGTTTCATCAGGAAAATCTAAACCTGAAACATTCGAAACACACAGAAGGAACATGGAACAAACCGTGACTTCAATGGGTACTTTTGTATCAATGCGGTGCATATACTAGAGATCAATGCAGTCAACGTCAAGTCTCTTCAGGCTGCCTTCACATGCAACCTGGGCATAGGCTGGATCTCCACATATTTCCCCCTTTCCATCCACAAATCTTCCTCCAAAACTTTGTTGCTAGCTGGATTTCTCTCTCACTCCACCCTTCAAGGCCTGCATCCTTTGTGCAATAAAATAACCATCCAACACATACATTTTAATACATGTCATAGGGAAGTCAATAACCAATCCTGATTTTCCAAATTCCATTATAGGATCCAGCTTTTTATCTATTGTAGGTTTATAGTGTATGGTTATACAATAGTATCTCATCTGTCTTTCTTACCCACCAAGAATAACTTGCACTTGTCAACTCTAGGAGTGAGTTTCATTTACCCCTCTTTAGATCTACAATTACAGCCAGTTGGTGAACAATGCTGCAAGATATTAAATTTTTTCACAATATCTCGATGTAGGAACCCTCTCGAAGCAAGTATATGTATATAAGTATCCAGAGTAGAAAACTTATTGAAGAATATTAAAATTCAGTAAAAGTATCACTATCAACCGTTATATTATCATATTTCCGGGTAGAACGATAGCTACGTATCGATTTTTTCACTGAAACAGATATTTATCTCCAGTCAACATTTCAAAACGTCTGTTAGGATCTTGGGGAAGGAAAACATTTCTGAGAAATATTGAGATTCAGTAATAGTATGACTATCGAGCATTCAAAGTTAAAATAAGCAAAACAAATCATATCATATGGGACTAAATAATAAAATTTTAACAACTAATTTTGGAGAAAATGTAACTAGAACTACTTCGCCTTAACTTCTTTTTCTTTCCAAATCTGGTTCAACAATTCGAGAAAATCATAGTTATTTTCTTGCAACAGATATCAACAAATACTTATCAAATCAAGAAGTAGCAATATCTGAATTGTCCAAACACATGAAATTTCCAATGGGCATAAATTAGTTGCTTAATTGACACCTCAAGTATGTGAAAACAAACTCAAATATACAACTATTTGTTGCTCCAAATACTAGATATAACATACTTGGATACATTAACATGTGAATACACATCATCAGAGTTCAGAACTTCAATTCTTTTGACGACTCTTGATATCGTGGATAAGAATCCACTTCATTGCTTACTAATCACCGTATAATTCCTAATTATTGCATAAAAATCAAAGCTTTTCACGATWCATTGCCTCAATTGAAACAAGAAATACATCAATCTAAGCACATAGTACCTGCTAAATTACTTTGCTATGATAGTAGTGCTCTCTTAATTAGGCTGATTACCAAAATAAAATGATGAAAACAAAGAAGCCAAACTACCTTGCCGAGAAGTATTTCATTGGTGTGAGGTCCGTAGACGTCGGAGGTATCAAGGTGGGTGATTCCTCTGCTAATGGCGTAGTTGATGAGCTCAATCATATCGGGCTCTGGCTTCGGGGGGCCGTAAAAGGCTGACATGCTCATGCAACCCAATCCCGGAGCTGAAACCTCGAGGCCCTGTGAACCCAACTTGATTCTTGGCACTTTCACCTCATCTGCTGCCATTTTCTACACCCCAAACGAAAAAGCTCACTACAGAGACAGAGGCTTGTTATATATATATGACCCCTGCTTGTCATATACTATAATTTTTTAGCGATTTATTTTTTGCTCGAATTTGATAATACGAGTCAATCTTTGCAGTTGTGCAGACTCAAATCATGTTAAAAACATATTTGGACAGTAAAATTTTTTTAAATATAAATTTCCAATTTACTGGGAGGAGCAAGGTGTGGTCGGGTTAATTATAATTTTTGGGTTATTACCATGCAAACAAGGTACGGAAATTGTCTAGGGTTTCCATAGGATGGGCTAAGCATAGGATGTTGGGGATTGGTGAATTGCTTGTCAATCTTACAATGAATAATCAGCTTGTAACAGATGAAGAGCTTGGTTTGATCATGGTGCTCTTATCTGGGCATTGTGATGGGCGAGGAATAGAAGAGTGTTTGAGGACAAGATCATCTCTGAGGAACAAACAGCGGACTTTGCACATAGTTACTTGGCCGAATCTACTGCGGCTATGAGGGATGATGCATTGATGTATGAAGTGCCTAATAGTATGCAGAGTATATGGAAGCCGGCTACTGAACGGTTGGCAACTTGGCATTCTGGTTCACAACTGCGRAGGTAAGAAGTTTGATAGCCCTAGCGGCGTCGTAGTTTCTTCTAAAATATTGGCTAATGTGAAACGTTAATAAGTTGGTGTTCGTTCATTTCTTCAACTTGTGGTTTCATAGTTTGTAAAATGATAGATCTTACTATATTAGTTGTGTTGAAATTTTACCATGATCTCTTCTACTCTTTCAGGTATTCTGCTGGGAAAAAGAAAAGCAAAAGTTGTTTCCTTTTAGGAGGGGTTTTGCTGTACAAAATTCTTTCCACAAATGCAAGCCGATTGACAGATTCCAGCCTTTCAAGTTCATTGCAACAACCTCTGGCTTGTGCAAGAATGGACATACGGAAGAAGCAGTGTCATTGACCAGAAATTTAACTTCAGCATACACTATTGCAGCATCAAATGAGTAGAATTGCAAGCGGGAAATACAAAGAGAYCAGGAGTTGGTTCTGYTGCTAAGACCAACCATTTATTTCATAAAAAGTTTGTGGTACAGAAGGGGAATAACAGTTCCTTGATTTGTGTATTCACATGAGCTGATCTTCRTTAGTACAAACCCTGGATCAACTATGACCTATGGTACAGCAGAACAAACCAAACCATCAATACTCAGTCAAATGCAGAATGCAGACTAGATGGGAGGTAACATGCCACGAGATTTATAATCTGGCGTTACGTACCCTTCCACGTCGATAAAGGGGGAGTATCAGAATCTTCCCAAGTAGTGACTTGGGGCCCATATCGATCACCCCTGACTGCATCTTCTGAAGCAATGGCTTCAAGCTCAGCCAATTCTTCTGCTGATAGTTTCACAGACAGAGCTGCGATGTTCTGTTTGAGATTTTCGATCTTGGTAGTGCCAGGTATRGGGCAAACATCATTGCCCTGGTGATGGACCCAGGCCAATGCTAGTTGAGAAGGAGTACAGCCCTTCTTTGAAGCTATGTCAYTGACCCGCTCATACAGGGTTTTGTTGTGCTCCAAATTCTCAGATTGGAATCTGGGTAAATACTGCAAAGTAGAATATGAMATGTTTTTAGAAACCAAATTGACCGGAAACTGTATGTTTTATCATTTGTATCTTCTGAAAGATTTCTTTGAAGCTATGGCAAAACATTTACGTACATAGATAAATAGAAAACAAAAGGCAAGCTTAAGCATGCGCATGAAAATTGTATAAAGAAGAAAATTAGTGAGAATCCATAAGGAAAGCTGACGCAGACGGACCTTTCGGAAGTCACCTTCACCGAAGTTCTCGACCATCTTTGGACCTGATGAGAAGAATCCACGTCCAAGTGGACTGTATGAWACAATACCAATGCCCAGTTCTCTAACATATCATCCAGAAACAGTYATAATTTATATTTTTTGACTCCCAAAAGAWAACGGTAAAGCTGAATAAACCAAAACCTGCAAGTGGGAATTATCTCCTTCTCYACATCTCTTGACCACAAGGACCACTCCAACTGTACAGCTGTTATTGGATGAACAGCATGTGCTCTTCTAATTGTCGAAGCTGAGGCCTCTGATAAACCTATATACTTTATCTTYCCCTCTTCTACCAGTTTTTTTAGTTCTCCCATCTGCTTAATTAGAGATTYTCARAAGAAYAAGAAAAGGCAAAGTTTCGAAWTTCATTAAGTAAAGTTTACCACAAATAATTTCCATTAAAACAGTATAGAAAACAACTGTTAATCATAGATTATGAGATGATTATACACCAACGGAAAGAACAAAGAACCACCAAAAAAAAAAAAAGAAAAGAAAAGGAAAAAAGAAAAACAGGGTACCAAGATGCTAAGAATCCCCAGGGATCAGTCGTGTGACATCTTCAATCCCCACAACTCAAACTTATAGTACAGAAAAGTAGCTATTGCAGAATGTTGGAGGCTTAACCAATTTACTCATGATTACCATGTCCTTAACATTTGAGAATGATAAATTGCCAATTATGTAAAGTTCCATCAGGAAAACCTTAAACTGAAACATCGGAACCACACGGAAGGAAAATGGAACGAACCGTGACTTCAATGGGTATACGAGTATCAATGCGGTGCTGATAGTAGAGATCAATGCAATCAACATCAAGTCTCTTCAAGCTGCCTTCACATGAAGCCCGGACATAGGCAGGATCTCCACGTATTTCCCCCATTCCACCCGCAAATATTACTCCAAATTTTGTTGCCAGCTGGACTTTCTCTCTCACTCCACCCTTCAAAGCCTGCATACATTCATCCAAGAAGTACACTTTAATACATGTTGTAGGGAAGTCAAAAWAGGATCCTGGTTTTCCAAATCCCATGATGGTCCTGCWTTTACATGTTGTAGTTYATATAGTTTTTAGTTATACGATAATATCTCGTGTATCTTTCTTACCCACCAAGAATAATTCTCACTTGTCAACTGTAGGACTGAGTTTCATTTACCCCTCTTTAGATCTACGATTACAGCAAATTGGTGAACAATACTGCTACCCCTCATTCACCCCTCTTTTGACTACTCTTGATATGGATAAGGATCCACTTCATTGCTTATTAATAACCGTATAATCCCTAATTATTGCATAAAAATCAAAGCTTTTCACAATCCATTTTCTCAATTGAATAAACCAATTCATCAGTCAAAGCACAAAGAACGAAATTACTTTGCTAYGATAGTAGTGCTCTCTCAATTAGGCTGATTACCAAAATAAAAAGATGAAGAAAAAGAAACCAAAGTACCTTCCCAAGGAGTRTTTCATTAGTGTGAGGTCCATAGGCGTCGGAGGTATCAAGGTGGGTGATTCCTCTGTTAACGGCGTAGTGAATGAGCTCAATCATATCAGGCTCCGGCTTCGGGGGGCCGTAAAAGGCTGACATGCCCATGCAACCCAATCCCTGAGCTGAAACCTCGAGGCCCTGAGAACCCAACTTGATTCTTGGCACTTTGACTTCATCTGCTGCCATTCTGGACACCCCAAATGAAACACAGTTACAGAGACGGAGGCTGAAGAACAGGGGGAGCACATAAAGCATCAGATAAAGGGATAAGAAAGGTTTAATTAATTATTTAATTGTAAATAAAAAGTAAAACAAATTATTAATTAATGCATAATTGTAATAAAAAAGTAAAATTATATTATTATTATTGATTAATGCGGTGAGCGTGGATCGAACACGCGACCTTCAGATCTTCAGTCTGACGCTCTCCCAACTGAGCTATCCCCGCAACTTTGTGCGGGTTGCCTCCAGAACGCTCTCCAGACACTGCATGGAAGTCATAGTTTTCCAAATTGGTTCCATAATATGGTATCAAGTGCATTTTGTAATTTATATAGTGCACCTAATATCATAGGATTAGAGATCCAATGGATAAAAATATAAGTTGAATTAGCCAATTCTAGTTTAATTGTATAATAATGTGAAATTATAAAATTAATGTACATTTATTAAGATAATATACTCTATTTTGTAGGAAAAATGATTTTACAAGTAAAACAGAATGTCACTTGATGAACAATTGAAGATTTATTTAATGTTGCGATAAAATGCTGCACCACTGAATATTACGAGTAAAAAAAAATATTTTATTCAAAAAAAAAGTCAAGCAAGAAAAGAAAAATTAATCATTGAAAGAAAGAGAAAGTCAAATCTCAAGACCAAAAAGCAAAAAGACAAAAAACAAAAAGTCAAAAACCAAAAATGTATTTACGATACCTTTTGTCAAGCCTCCAAGAGAAGATTGAGGAGACAAAAAAGAGAGAAAATAGAGGGCAGAATTCATTCTAGAATTCAAGCATCAGAAGCAAAAACGTAAGAAGAGAGTAGAGGTGAGAGAAAATGAGCAAAAAAATAGGAGCTTGGAAGACGAAGAAGAAAAAGACTTCAAGGAAGCCTTCACCATTGGACTTCATTAACCTATTTAGGTTTTATTTCTCCTTCTCTTAGTGGTTAATTAAAGATGCATTTCAGTATGTTAATCTTTCACATCTTCTATTTGATTTCATCCAAGAACATGAACTAACTTATTAAAAGTTAGAGTTCTAATGAACCTATGTATTTAATGTCTATTTGAATTATTTGAGTAATGTTTGCTCTTTATAAATGCTTGACTCAAGATTATTTGTTGTTTACATTCACTATTTAATTAGCCATAAACAGTATTTGTGTGAGTCCCTTAAACTCCAAAAGATAGTAAAAGAGGTGGAAAACTTGAGTAGATGTGAGTTTCGTTATCTTGAGATAAGATTAATATCTTAGGAATATCATAGAATATTGAAAACATTCATATTCCACATATAAGATCATAATGAGGCTTGAATTTTATTTAAATTCCTTAAGCTAAATAGCTCCGACCAGTAGAACAATTTAGTGAAATAGGAACAAAAACCAATAAACTGAAAGGGTGAGGCCATTTTTGTCTCAATTTGAGTTTTGACTGTAGCTAAACATTTGCTGCAGCGTCTGCTCAGAAGTCACTGCTAAAGCCCACCTGCAACATTGACGTAGTAGCTAAACATTTGTTGTAGCGTCTGCTCAAAAGTCATTACAACAGCATGCCTACAGCATTGACGCAGTAGCTAAACCTTTGTTGTAACGTCTGCTCAGAAGTCATTGCTACAACCCACCTGCTGTATTGACATGGTAGCTAAACCTTTATTATAGCGTTTGCTCAGAAGTCATTATTGTATCATGTCTGCAATATTGATATTTTAACTTCTTGAACATTAGTACATAGGGATTCTTAACTCTAACTCACTTTTAAACTCTTGATCATCTCGTTTATACGGTTGCTGTGATTGTTTCTGAATCTTAGTGCGTAGATAATTTTACTTTATTTTCGTGACAACCAACAATTGTTGATATTATTAGGAATTTAAACCATCACTTTTGAACCAATAATCCTTGTAGAACGACATTCATTCTATATTACTTATGGACCGTGTATATTTGCATGAGTGAAACTTTATTGCGTATGCGATGATGTCTATCAATAACCTTAGATTATTTTTCTTTATACAGCGACAATTAATCAAATCAAAACTTGATTTTATTAGTAATTTAAATCACCACTCTTGAACTRGAAACCTTGTGCGATCGATACTTTATTCACTATATATTACTTGTAAACCGTATATATTTGTACGAGTGAAGCTTAAATACATATGCAATTTTATCTATTAACATACTAGAGAGTAAATTTAGAGCCAAGTAAAATAAATAAAAGTTTTAGTTTTTATTCAAATGATATTTATTGGAACTAACTTAAAGACTAATCAAAATGAAGTGATAAGGACTAAATAGGGGTAATATTGATTTTTTTATAATATATGTGAAACGATGTATGGTCTCCTCCTAATAGACTTATATTATGAAAAGGAGATAGCACATAATTAATTTAATTTAATGAGTTGTTATTGCCTATTGGCACTTCCAATTTCCTTTATATACTCATCATTGCTATTATATTTCTCATTTAATACGTTGTTTGGTAGTTTCCAAATTAGTTGTTTCTTGTCGACTATTGCAATGAAAGATATGAAGAAATCTAGTAATGATAGTGATATGAAAGTTTATACTTCCTCTATTTCAAAATAATTGTTCTTTTGAACAGTTTTTTTTAATCTCAAATTACTTGTCATTTTAGCMAATCAAGAACTTATTAAATATTTTTCCTACTTTATCCTCAATTGATTAGCCTTATTTAACTCTAAAATATCATTTCCAAAGTATTGGATACACACATTGATCACAGCATTAAATATGTATAAGAAATTAAACGAGAGATAGTTATATCATTTTGTTTAAAAGTTTATAAGAATCAACACTAGTATGCGTGATCTCGTCYAAATAATAGTTCTTTGAGACGGAGGGAGTAAAATATAAAGGGCATTTGGAATAAAAAAATATGAATCTTAATTTAGTCATTTTTCTTATAGTGTAACAAGGAAATCTTTTGATCGTATATATGGGAAGTAAGTCAATTAATGCATCTCTCATTAATTGTAAATTTRCTTCTTCCTATTCAAAAGAACATTCCTAAATTTTGAAATGGTCCATGAGATTAACAATATTATTTTCTATAGCTGAGCCTCTATTTAAAAAAATCAAATTGGACAATTTTTAAACAAATGACACGTGGATGCCTATCTGGTCTATTAGGGGAAGCAACATTTAGGATGTAATTAATGAAATGATTTGTTAGTATGGTAGCCTTGTAAATAATCTTGTTTTTCATTTCTAACGAAAGAAAGTATCTGTTATTCAACTCTTTCAATTAAATTCTAATCTTCAATCTCTRTTACCTCTTTCTAAAACAATCCCAATCTTCAATTTTTCATTATTCAACTCTTCAAGGTGATGATTTTATKTTTTTATAATTTTTTACTCAATTTGTTTGTATAGTTTCTTTAGTAAGCTTATATGATATGTAATATTTTTGTTTTAGTTTATTTCTTTGAATTCTCAAGGTAAACCAAAGTGAGTTTACATGAACCACAAATTTCATCTTCCAGTACTTGATTTTTACAGTTATCAATTATTGATTTCAAATAGACTCCAATCATCAGCCTTGCTTTTTTCTGAAGCTTTTATTTCTTGAAATTTTTCATTCGGGTTGTTCTTACAAGTTGAAATTCACATGATTTTGATCTTATATCATGTTTATCTCATTTGATGTAATAAAATTCCATAATTTTATATCTTCACATCTTAATACATGTTTTTAAGTGAGCAATTGTTGTTGCTTAATTATATCTTTCTCTAGTTTCATTTCAGATTGTAGATCTTAACAAGTGTTAGTTGTCGATTCTTGAATTAAACAATTTTGAAGAAAAAAACGAAAGATTTTGAAATTCATTATCCATTTACCTCTTTTGCATACTAATAAGATCAGAGTATATGATTTAATTGTCTTCTATATGTTTAGAAAGATTCTATATATTCCTTTTGTTAAGATTTAAGATAAAATTATTTAATAGTTTTTGGATTAATAAGTTTTTACCTAATTTTTTCTTCCAATTGCAGATTTATATCAAGTCTTGAAAGCTCTAATTCAGGTAGTTCATACAAATCTTTTATCAAGGATATATGAGATAATGACTATTCCTATCTTAACTTCTTTGTTGTATTTTCATATATTTATATTTCCATCCTCAACATTACTTATGCCTTATATTTAGTTTTTGCTGCATTTTTCCCCAAGTGGAATTACTTCATTACATAAAGATTTAATGCTTTACAATGATATACATTTACACTACATAGAGTTACGCGAAGAGGCTTTTTGAATTTGTTTGTCTTTTTTAGATGTCAAGGGACGTCGGCCACTGGAGATAATGACCACTAAAATTGACAAGGAAAATAAGGACAAAACCATTTTATTTTTGCAAAAATAATCTTCATGTGTTTGGAAAATAAAACATTAGTTCATCTGATGACTAAATGACTAATCAGTAAATTAAGGGTAATCATATGTTGTCAATGACATTAATTAAGTAAAGAGTTTAGAGTTTCTTCCTGCCTAGATGCATGCACCGTGCACCTATAGTTTGAGCTCTCCCATATGTATAATATGTATATTACTGAATGATAGTTTATACAATATCTCTCTTTTATCTAGTGTCTGTGAGAGTTGTTACATGTGTCGATGATTATAAACGAGAAGTAATAATGCCATTGCCGTATGTTTGTTCCATTGCAGATTAATTTTCCATAAATGGCTGGTCCTTCGAAAGGTAAAAAGAAGAAGAACAAAGGAAAGTCCAAAAATGCCCCTAAATTTGACAACACGCAACAAGAAACCTTAAGCTGCAAACTTGATGTTTCCCAGAAACAAATTGATGATAATAAATTTTCTTTTCTTTATACGATAACTACGACACAGTCTACTCAATAGATTTTTCTCTAATGACTGGAAGTGAACGGAACGGAGTAAAGTGAACGCGGTAAAAGACGAGCGTCAGCCGATACAAAACTAAAGAGAAGTCGTCACACACACGACAGGAATCTAGTGGGTTGTAAGAAAAGTCAACCAGTAATCTGAAAGAAATCCGGTTAGGCACAAAACAACACGACACATCGGAGCTTCTCACTAACGAGAAAGACGCTCATCACACTCACTTCAAGTACGACGTCATTAAAGACGAAAAAAGTATTTCTCAAACACACGGGTCCACACAGACGACTTCACACGTAATTTTGTGAGAAGGTCAAGTGAACAAAGTTTGAGGAAAGTCTGATAAGCGAAAAATAAGTTGTGGTTCCTGAACCACTACTAATTCAGAAGGCAAACGGACTCATCTGGATAGATAAGTGGAAACACGGCTCGCACACTCAACGCGCACTCACGCGTTCAAGCAATCGTAACATAGAGAACGCGAACTTAATGATATAAAACACGGGGTATAGAGAGGAAGAGAACATGGACTCGTCTTCTAAGAGGTTGCAAAGATCTGTTGTTAGGCTTAGTATGATAGGAAATTTAGGGGTCTTCTTCAGGAATCGTTTAGAAAACGTAGCGAGTAGACCCAGTTATTCTTTCTACAGTCATTTAGCTCGCACCAAACTGAGTTTCAGTGGGCTTCTAGTTACTACCTCCTACTAACCCATCAACTCGATTATGAGGTTGGAAACTTCGACGAACTACACAAAAGGAACATTGTTAGGAAGGTCGACAGATAAAGGTCGTCACAATAACACTAGATCTGGGAAGAATAGGAATCTCACTGGCCTTGGTTGATCTCCCCTTGGGAAAGCCGACCTCCACATAATGAAAAGGTTTTCTATGTGGCACCCGAAAGAAAAGACAGTATACGCAAAAGGACATTATAAAAAACGCTGCTAAAGCGTAGCTTTGTGAAACGGTTGAGTTACTGTAGAAGATTCTTCTACAAGTTGGAGAATCATGAGGTAGTCAATCTGTAGGAAGGAAATAACAGACCATAACGCGTAAACTCTCGTACTCAACGGTCGTTTTTGAAGAGGGCGATTTGGTATCTGGCAGTACATCTAACGACGGAACGAAGTACTGATCGTAATGGGATTGAGGTAGTTGGCAAAAGAAACCGAAGGAACATCTCTTCAAGTACTAGAGAGGAGATTATTGAATAAAAGGAGATGTGGCGAACTGTAAGGATTAAACAGCTACAAAACCGAAAGGAAGAATCCAAGAAGAACTAGGG
>MEJB01000260.1:16469-31240 GCA_001752375.1 Rhazya stricta | reverse complement strand
CGAGAAAATTAACAAGTTCGTGAATAAATTACGATCAAATATGATCTGTAACAAATTTAAGATTACTTCAATGGAACTGATAACAGTTACACAATTTTAACACACCTTAGAATTAAGAAAATAACTAATTTTTATGGAGTAAAACAGCTTTAAAATTTAATTTTACGAAACCATTGAACTCCTAAAATTTCCTTTCAGTTTCCGTTTATCATACAGTTGCCGTACTTATACATCGTAACAGAGGTAAAGATCGGTTACATTCTCTTTTTTGACTCTTACCAACACTACATTTTCGTTTTAACTACTATTAATTTTTTACTTCTTGGTTACTCCACGAAGGTACCACCTTAGTGATTATTTCGTATTTCGTATATTCTCATATTTCATAATTTCACGTTTACATTCACCTGTTCACATTAAAAAATGATTTAACCACTACTACTGTACACAATAATCAGTTTCGAAAGCTTCCTTCCGAAGGAAGTTCTTTTTCAGATGTTTTTCTGTAGCTTGCTTTAAAAAACCACTCTAGATTCTTATGGTTTTCGTATGCTGTATATCATCATATCGGTATTCTTCAACCTTCTCCTCTCTTCTTTCTTTTGATTTCTTCTTTCTTCGAGCTTTGTTTCTTCCTTCTTCCTTTTTCTCGGGTTTCTAGAAGTGGTTTATCTAAGTTTGTTAACGGGAACTCCGAAACAAGGAAGTAGAAAAAAAAAAAGTAAAATTCTAACAATTTATTAATACAGGATATAAATAAATCGGTATATTCTTGTACTTTGATTTCAATCATTAATAACAAACTGAAAACAATAATTACGACGATTCCTAACTACAATGTTTCAACATAGTGGGAAGTATTAATTAAGTTAAGGATATAATCAACGATATACAAATGATAACTGCCTAGGTGGAATTCATTTACACATTTGACCAAGTTATCAAACCTTTGGAATTTCATCACCGTACGATATATACCTATACTCAACTCCTTAGACAGTTTAATTCTTTACTATCCCTATATATCTAAAACCGAGTATTCTGGAAACTCTCTTGGACCTGAAATAATTCGAAGAATTAATCCACCAATCGGACCTCCCATTACAACAGATTGTTATTTGTCTTGATGTTTGGTTATCCTGATTCTTTTCAAAACACCAATACATTTACAGAGCCAGACGTACGTACAACCGAACATATATGAAAATGATAAAAACTAGTATTACTCGTTCGTTAGAAGAAACCAAAGATTTTAATCCACCAATCGGGCCTGTCCCAATTAACAAGGACCTTTATGGGTGTGAATGTTGTTGATTGTTTTACTTTCCCATTCTTAATATAATAGAGAGTTGATCGTACGCTATCAGTGAAATGATATTGAAATACGGACATCCTCCTTACAACGTCGTAACACCAAAACAAAGAATGGGTAATTATGAACCTCTCTAAGTAATTGGAATCGAATGGAAAATTTGAGGGCAGTAGAGGTCCACTTTACACAACACCAATTTATCGTTAAAATCACAAATTAATCGATTGAAATACGATAAAGAAATGAGGAAATTAAGAAAACGTAAATTGTTAGTAATTTGTAATATATATAAAACTAATATAATTAATAATAGTGATAAAATTTGGAAGCTTTTGAGCACCCCTTTGCTATGAGATAACTGAGCATACAATGAACATTTAACACGTATGAAACGTGTTTTTCGAATTAATGTATACGCTAAAAGTAGATTGTGATACGGGTTTATCCATCCGAAGTATACCCTCTTTTCTCAAGTATGATTTCAGATTCCTGACTTTTAAACTCCGTATTTTTTTCGTATCATTCGTCATTTTTCTTTTTATAATCTCAAATCTATATTATTGATTCGTCGAATTTACGAGTACATTTTTAGTAAAGAGTTCACACAATTTTTCTTAAGGTTTTAGACAATATAAGAACTTAGTTTACTTAATTGAAAATGTAACTTTTTATTTAGTACCGTATCTTGTTCGGTTTCTCTGTTTTACGACGTTTTTTATTTTAACTTCCAAGTTGTTCTTTATTTTTTCTTAGTGGATATAACTATGTTGTAGTTGCTAACTTATATAAGTTTTAGCTGTCGATCATATAAAACTTCTCTAGATGTTAACGCTTGTTCTTTTTCCTCGCTCCTATTTTGTTTCGTTCAATATCAATGATTACTTTTTAGCAACGAGTAACCCCAAAACCGACTGTGTTTTATTAACATCTTACAATAGACCGATTCAATTTTAACAAGTTCTTTATTTTCTTCGTCGGACTTACGATTAGCTGATCCTTACTCGGAAGAAATTTTTGTTAACTTCTGGTTTTCCTGATTCATTATTATAAACAGGAAAAGTCTTATCCAAGCTTCCGTTCTTGTTCGACGCACCATTCATTATTTTTACCTTTAACAGGTGAATCTATATTGATTCTTAATCTACGAGTACGACTTTTAGTAAAAGAGTTCACGAATTTTTCTGAGTTTTAAGTAAGATTAAAGAACTTTTGCTTACGTCCGATTGTTTATTGTAGAGGAAACCTTTTTTCTTTAGTATGTATCTTGTTTCGATCTACCTTGTTTTACATGTTTTGTTTAAACTTAACTTCAAGAGTTCTTTAATTTTCTCAGTGGATGAATCATAAACTGAGATAAGTTTTAACTGTTATTCATGAACTTTCTATAGATGTTAACTGTTGTTTTTTTTTTTTTTTTCTCTCATCTATTTTTATTTCGCCGATATTCCTTTTTAGCAGACGAGTTAGATGCTACGATTGTTATTTAATTCTTCGTATTTACAATAAAGATAATATAAATCCAATTTTGAAAGTTCTTTATCTTCTTTAGTGGGTTTTGAGATTAGCTGCTCTTAATCGAGTAAATTTGGTTTAACTTCCTCGTTTTCCTTTACTCAGAAATTAATAAACACATAACTCTAAATATTGATCGGTGTCTACTAAAACTTGAACGCAAAACTTGAATTCTTCGGTTACCTATAACCTATATCACGCTGGACGTTTTAAAGGTCATTACTAGAAAAACTTTAAGCCCTCCCTTTATTTAAATATAAAACTCTAAGTAATTGAAGAAGTATGTAACTCTAAATAAAAGAATAATTTAGTAAGAGAAATATTCTCACCTACATTTATTAAGTAAAGAAAACTACCTGTAATGTTAATCTGGCAAAAAGGCAATGTGGTTTGAAGACGATGCACCAAGAACGAAAACAAAAAACTTCTTAATACGTTCGGAACATAAAATTACGACCTAACTTAAACTTTAACCACTAGACCGTATAACACGCAGTATGATAAACATATTCTGTTAAACGTAAACTCCTCTTAGCTACTTGATAATGATGTATAATGACAAGAAATACCTGAGCATTTGCTCAGTTCCATATCTTCATATACACACAAACTCTTTTCATACAGATACTTGAAAGAGAGTAATTAATATCACGACCTGTATCAACAGACTGAGACTGAACTTGAACGCTTAATTGAGCTTTCTATGTCTTTATACTAAAAACGGAGAACAGAATAAAAAGTCAAATATCTCGAATAAAACAATGAGTTTTCTCCCACATCACACCCCTAAACATAAATATTGCTAGTTCTCTAGCAATTAGCCAAGAAAAAGATTCTACAAAGGTGTTTCACCCGAAATTCAAATGTAGTGAAATTCCCAAAAACAGATGTAACAAAGAAATGGCATAAAAAAAATGTCGTCTATCCTATACTCCTYATAGCTATTGATTTGATGTCCTATTGCTCATGTTATCAGTTGTTTGGTTTTTCCAATTAGTTGTTTTTCATAAACCGTTGCAATGAAAGATATGAAGAAATTTATCAATGATATTGATATGAAAATTTTAAAGGGCATTTGGAATGAAAGAAATGAACTTAATTTAGTCTGATTTTCTTAGGAAGGTGAAACTTAGTTTAAAAGGGAATTTTTTTATTGTTTATGATTAACTATCTATCATTAATTGTAAAGTTTCTTCCTGCCATTCAAAAGAAGGTTCCTAAATTTTGAGATTTACAATATTATTTTTCTATAATGAAACCTCTATTTAAGAAAATCAAATTGGACAATTTTTAAATAAATGACAGGTGGATACCTATATGGTCCATTGGGAAAGCCACACCACAGTTAGGATGTAATTAATGAAAGGATCCGTTAGTGTTGTAGTCTTGTAAATAATGTGCTTTTTCAAATTTCTAACGAAAGAAAGTATTTATTATTCAAGTCTTTTTATTAAATTCTAATCTTCAATCTTTGTTATTCAACTCTTTCGGAACGATCCTAATCTTCAATTTTCGTTATTCAACGCTTCGGAATAGAAGTTAATCTTTTCTTCCAGGTGATGATTTATTTTTTGAATTTTTGACTCAATTTGTTTGTATAATTCCTTTAATATGTAATATTCTTGTTTCAGTTTCATTCTTTGAAATCTCAAGGCACACCAAGATATGACGAATTTACATGAACCTCTAATTTCAATTATTGATTTCAGACAGACTCCAATCATCAGTATTTCTTGAAAGTTTTCATTCATGTAGTTCTTACAAGTTGTAAATTCGATTGATTTTGATCTTTGATCATGTCAATCTGATTTGATGTAATAAAATTTCTTAACTTTGATATTTTCACATCTGAAGAGATGATCTTATGKGAGCTATCGTTGTTGCTTAGTTATGTCTTTCTCTAGATTTATTTTCGACAATAGATCTCAGCTCTTAGTTGTAGATTCTTGAATTAAATAATTTTTCAAAAAAATGAAAAAAATGGAAGGGCTACTGTTGTCCACACCGATTAACTGAATAATTATGGAAAAAAAATGACCTTTCTTAATTTGACTTTAAGGTGTTCTGGGATAGATTTTTTGTGAAATGAAATTCTATTGTTGAAAAAGAAATTTCAAGGAAAAAGATGGGAAAATAATTTTTTTTAATTTTGAATTTGTTTCTTAAACAAAAAATTTTTCATTGATTTGATTGGAAAGATAGAGTTATAATTTTGTTGCAAAAATATTTACCATAGATTTCTGTTTSGTAGTGATTTTTCTTTTTTTGTCTAAATCTTAAATATTTATGCCTTGTKTTTAGTTTTTGCTGCATTTTTATGTAAGCATAAAAGTATTCATCCAATGACTAATCAGTAACTYATGGGCAACGAGTTTAGACTAGAATTTCTTCCTTCCTAGATGCATGCACAGTGCACGTATAGTTTGAGCTCCCATACATATATGTTATTGAATGATAGTTTATACAATATCTGTCTTTGTATCGAATGTTTGTAAGGTTTGTTATATGTGTTGATGATTATAAACGAGAACTAATAATGTCATTGTCGTATGTTTGTTCCATTGCAGATTAATTTTCCATAAATGGCTGGACCTTCGAAAGGTAAAAAGAAGAAGAACAAAGGAAAGTCCAAAAATGCCCCTAAATTTGACAACAAGCAACAAGAAACCTTAAGTTGCAAACTTGATGTGTCCCAGAAACAAATTGATGATAGTGGGGGATCACAAGAACCTAAGAAGAAAAGCCAAACGTCGACAAATAGGAATGTCAATGCTGTAGAGGAAATAGTTATTAAAGAGATTGAACTTCTCTACAAGGAAGCAAAGAAAAGGTTGATGGAGTTAGGGTATGCTAGTCATGAAGCAAGGAAAGCAATTTTAATGAACGGTCCTATATTTAGCGGGAGAAGTTTTGCTGGCAACATGCTCTCAAATGCAATACAGACAATAAAGGAAGGATGTCTWACTGATGGAGTACTAGAGGTTGAACATCTTTTAGAAGATGTCATTGAGTTGGCAAAGTGTTCGATGCGAAATTCAGTCGCAAAAATATTACAGGATAAACCGCATATGACAGAAATAGAAGCCACGGTGTATCTTTTGGAAAGAAATGCACCACCAGCAAAAGGGTCTCTAGTTGGTTCCGGTCACTCTAAGGATAAGAAGGGTCTAGATCACAGTAACACTGCTGAAATAGACACTGGAAGGATGTTAAAGGAAAACACATCARAGCTTCAAAGGTTGAGTATTAGCTCAACTACCCCATCATCTCCATCATTGTCTTCCRGTGACTTTGAGTCAAATAGTTTGGATTTACTGACATCCTTTCTTAATTGCCCAGATGAGACGAGTGCAAAAGATTGGCTAAGGACTTCTTCTGGGGATTTAAAGGATAGTATGATTTCGATGTTGTCTAGAAAAGTTGAGAATCTTACAGCTCAGGTACAGGAGAAGAGAGAATGGGCACAAAATATAGTAATTCAAGCAGCAAAGAGATACAATGCTATAAGGACTGAGTTCAGGAATCTAAGGTTGGGCAAAAGTGAAATAGATAGGTTACTCCAGGAAAAGGAAGAACTTCAATATCACAAGTCCCTTGTTGATGAAAGAGAGAATAGTCTGAAGGAGTTGAAAAGTGAACTAGAGAGTGTTAATGAACTCAGAGAAATACGTGGGACACAAAATCTTATGACAAAAGCAGAAATTACTGCACATGACTTATATATATCTGAGAAAGAGCAATTCATTTTCGAGGCTAAGAAAAAAGAAAGATTGGCTGTGAAGAAGTCTAACGACACTGAAAAGAAAGTTGGTGATCTAAGGAGACAAATTGCTGAAGAGAATCAAAACATAGCCGACATGGAGCAGAAAATGCAGCAAGTGAATGAGGCCCAAGAGCAAGTGAAGGTCAGTAATTCYTTTAGATAATATTTGAAAGTCATCAATAGCATATTCTTTCTTTTAAAATAAATATGATTTCATACAAGCAAAATAAGAACCAAAATATATATAACTAGTTTGTCGATGTATTATTCTACRATGTTGTTTTTAACTTTATTTGGTTGGCAAATATTTTTGATAAGTTATTGTCAAGAATGATATGTGAGAGTAACATGATTTTCATACAAGGGTAACATGGTGTTACCATATAAACATAATGTCCCATAGTATGTTACTTCGTTTCATATTAATCTTTGAATTTTTTTTTATATTTTTGTTAGACTTCGTAGATGTAATACGCTTTTGCTAATGTGAAAAGCTAAGAGCGCTTCTTCATTGTCTATTTTCATTCATAGCTACGGCTAAGGCAAGAAAAGGAGGCAAAATCACAGGCACATTTCCTATTGTTGGAAGCGAAAAGATTAGAYAGACTTGAGAAGGAAAATTCAAAAAGRAGGTTGGCATCCGTGAAGCAGGAACTGGACMTGAATTAYAGACGACTGATGGATGAGAAGAACAGACTTGAACTTGAACTTTCTCAACTTAAGGCTGCTCAAGATTTGTCCATTGCATCACCATCTTCGGCTGTTGCTTCAAGCCTTCCAAGCAGGCTGCCCCAAAATCTCAGGCAATGCATGATCTGCCGTAACAATGATGTTTGCATTCTTTTTCTTCCATGTGCCCATCAGGTATTGTGTTCTGATTGCAGTGAAGAAGTTTTTGAAGCGCTCAAAAATCAATGCCCTTGTTGCGAGGCTAGGATTGAGGAGCGAGTTAAGGTCTACATGCCTGGATCTTYAGTTTGATTTTTAGCATGGATTGCATTGCYAAACTAAAACAATTAGGCAGACGCTAGTAGTGATATGAGCTCTCCATCTTTCATGGATTTTGTTGATAAATTGCGAACTAGTAACTCTTCTTTATATGTTTTCGAAATTAGTTCTGGAATTTGTAATCTCTATATCGTTATTTGTTTGATGCCTTGAAGGGCTAGTCTCATTTGAYATGCTTATAAATATAAACGATTCTTTGGTCCTGCTTAGTAAAAGGAAAAATGCAATTTCTTTTACGTTTCAATTAAGTATAGGAAATGTCATGGAGATAAAAGAAAGTGGTGACAGAAAATTGTTGTTTGAAAATCCAGTCCAATGCCCTATGTTTTTTACTTTTTGTAATGAATACAAGAGTCCAATTTTACCTTTGAAGATTTCTTCTTTATGGCATTTGTTTGCACACAAGAGATAATAAAAAGTGACTTGAAGGTGAGCATTTATCTATATTCAACCTAGCTATATAAAGAAGGAAAATAACATTTACTGTTGAATTACTATCCAAGTCGTGAACATGCCAGTTTTACTAATATTGTTGACTAGTAGCACTATTCACCAAAATAGCTAGATATGATTACGTTAACAATGAAAGTGTTGTATCTATAAGGAACTGCTACTGATCTACTATTAATTCAACTAAATAAGCATTGTGGTAACATCACCAGGGAATGAATGAAACCRAATGAAAGAAGTGATAAAGAAGAAAGCAGAAAGTGCAATTACAAAGCCGTACTTCTCATGAGAAGGCCATGATGATAGAATGTCTCGGTTCTAGATTGCTAAACCAAGCCCTAGAGGAAACTATAAGAATGTCTCAGCTTCAGCTTGCTCTCCTTTAGTGTCTTCGATGGCAGAACCTAATGCCATTTGAGTCGTTAGTTTAGCGATTTACCAAATTAAATGTCTATTTTCTACAATAAACGTACTTCTCATCTAAATTTCCACAATAGACCAACTTAATTTAAGAGATCTAAGGGCCACTTAAAGCATACATTTGATTGACAAAAGGTAATGCGGAATACTTTCCTAGATTTTTGTGCCAAACTARCAAGTAAGAAAGGAAATTTTTAAATACAATTTAAAATTACATGTCATATTAGAGTTGTACATGCAAAAATAATGAACTGAATTGAAATTTTAAATTAAATCGACTAAAATAACCTTAATTTCATCCAAAAAAAATCTACGTAATTCTATATATCTCTCCTCMTCCGCCTTTTATAGGGCATGATAAAAAGGGCACGAATGGCTTGGGTCAGAAAGCTCGACAAATAAGTATTGCAGACCTTATTTCAGGTCTTGAAAGCTTTAATTCATGTGGTTAATTAGTTCTTACAATTGTTTATCTAGTATATATATGAAATGTGAATTTCCCGTTTCAAATTCYTATGATGCAGCATAAAATTGATTACATGATATGAACATTTTTGCAATTCAGCAATACATGGCTCCGCTATTGCTTTGAGCAACGAACAATTGAAAATAGGGGACTATGTTGAGAAGTTGAGAAGAATAGATTGTATTTTCATACAAAAGGATTCAAGAAACCAAATAGTATCGGTTGAAAGTTGAAATTGATGCTCTCTTTCAGGCTTAATGACTCGATGTGGTAGAGGTGGAATGCTTTGTGAAACAATTCCTGGATCAACCCTAGTTCTAACCATTGCTAAATTTTTCTAGCTTCTGGATAAGAAGTGGAAATATCATTTTTGCCTATAACGAGATCTTTGTGGTTCCAATAGGCACCTCTTAGAGATTTTGAGACAAAAAGAGTCCTGTATCGTCTTCATCCCATGTCAAGGGATAGTGAATACCACACAGTATTCCTTTCCGGAATGGCAATGGAATCTCAGTTTCCGATATCTGGCTCAGTCCTCTACCAAAAAGATGCAAGAACACTTGGAAATTCTCTTTCTCGGCATACAGAAATTCTCTTTCTCGGAACACAATTTCCATAACTCTTTCAAAGTAGAATCCGATAAGGATTCCACAACGTAGTTGGATTTAGCTTTGAAATTATGCTTAGGTAGGGATATTCTGTTCTTAAGAGCATATTTTGTTTCTAGTTTGTGGATATCGTCTTGAATTGTACATGGACTGATCAATCCAAACTCATCTTATAAAACAATCTTATTTCTCAGTCCGAGTTCTTGAACCTTCCCTGCCATCATTAATCAGATCATTAGCTGTACCCAGGAACCATTATGGCTCAATATGCCTGCAGTTTGTTTTCGATCTTTATTGAAACCTGAAAGCAGAGATCTTCACTAAGTTGGGGCATTTTGCATTTCTGGATCAGAATCAATTAGCATTCTGCTCTAAGCCCTTACTGAACTTGAATACAGTAACCACTGAGAACATAAACAATCTGATCTTCCTTCTAATACGGCACCAATACTTGCCGTTCACACCTTCTGATGGCCCAAGACAAATCTTATCCCATTGAATCCTTGTTTAAGAATATTCTTGACATCAACTAGGAGAGCATCGGATCACATTATCAGAAGGCCAATCCGTGTATCTGACAAGGGCACCACATTCCACCATCTGGGCTAAGTGCTGCCAACCCAACTTTCGGACAAAACCAAGCTGGGAGCCGTTTGCTAGATGTTTTTATTAGCAAATCCGGTGAATATAGTTCTCCAAGTGGTTGCTCGGACCCTTACCCAAGACTGTCTTTTTTTGATGAAAAAATATATTTTTGGTACAACGTTTGTTTAACATAAAAGAATATTATAATTACGATAAAAACACATAAACCTGAGGAGCGCAATGATGCCGCAAGCCCCTGACTTGAGAGTTGTCTTGATAAAAGTCATTATCCTTAAAGACATATGAAGAGCCTTCTTACGTGTGGCGACGACCATCATGGCTCTAGATTAAATTTTCATTGAGGTTACCTAGTCATCTCGAGCAACGAGGGTCCGAGTCACTCAGCTAGTCCTTACAAAATTA
Organism: Rhazya stricta; assembly: GCA_001752375.1. Classification (NCBI taxonomy): domain Eukaryota; kingdom Viridiplantae; phylum Streptophyta; class Magnoliopsida; order Gentianales; family Apocynaceae; genus Rhazya; species Rhazya stricta. The sequence goes on along the minus strand of MEJB01000260.1, from coordinate 20,693 downwards.
ATTTAATTCACAGTCTGGCCAAATATCACCTTAGTAATGAGAGTTATATGAGAGAATAGCGGAACAACCTTTTTTGGTATGTAAACGGGGTTATCATTTTCTCGAATAGTCTCTTTCATCCTTTAGTATTAGCGGGCATTGTTTTTATAAACCTCCAATTATAATAAAGGTAATATCAAGTTACAGATATCAAAATTGGAGTGCAGTTATAAACATAAATTTGGAGTATTGTAAATAAGTCTGATTCTAAATAACAATAATAATTCATTTAATTTTAAAATTTTTTACTTGATATTATAATAGCTCCCTCAAAAAATAAACATTTGAACAACACTTTATTAATGGCCCCCAATGGCGTATGGTATCGTTCAGAATTGGAATTACGATAAATATTATTGTCCATATTTTATGTCAGTACGTTCAATAACTTCCCCCCCCCCCTTTCTTCATTGTATGTAGTTTTTTTCACATTATTTTTCAAGGAAAATTAAAAATTGAGAACTTTATCAAGTTCAAAGCTTTCTTCAAGTTCTAATCTGCGAGGACTGTCGTGTTACTTGTAGTTTTTCCCAAGATGTACTATAGCATTGGCCTTCTCCTGAGTATTTAGCAATTAGGTGTCGTGGGCATCTATTCCACGCAATGTGATGCTAGGCTTCAACAACCTGAGAAACAAATTATAGTTAAGGCGCCCAGCCATGGCACATAGTTTGGCCAGTTCTCTATTGCCATTTTCCATTGTTTATAATGCGGAAAGTTGACGGTATATTGCTATAGGATTTTTGCATTCTTTCCTTCCCAGTTTGTATGCGTTCTATATCTTCATTGGTGGAATATACAGTATTTCTTGCCCTGTCCACTACTAAGAAAAAATAAGAATGTTTCTTTAGAAGATACCACACAGTTCGGCAAGCGCTCAAATCCTTTTTTCACTTGAGGTTAAGTTCTGAGGAGGAACACTAGCAATGGTTGAAATAGCGCGCATATCTTACTCATCACCTTGAATCATTAACATAAAGATACCCATGCGGAAGGGCTTTGCAGTAGCTATCCCATTCTCCTTGTTGTCAACTTGGACGGAAATTGACAACTGGAGAGATTCATAAGGGCACCATGCGAATGAAAATACTTCAATAATTGCAAAGCTCCCGCAAACTTTGAGGTTGCTCAAATTTTGGGGAATGCTTTTACAAGGGAAGTATGGAATATGGAAAATGTGGAATTCTTTAAGGTCAAATTCTTGAATTCAGAAAGGAATTAGACATGAACAATGGGATATGCATCTTCAGAGTCCCTTTCCGTTGCCACTTGAAGCCAACTAGCAGTGGGAGTATTGTGAAAGGAACTGGATCGAAACCCCATCCTGCATTTGCATTGCATTCCAAAGCGGGGGATGATCTGGGACGTTGCAAAATGCCGCTCCACGTTAAAATCAGCCATGAAGGATTTCAGAAGACAGATTGATGGGAAAATGGAGACCTTGAAGTTCCTTCATTCAGATATGTTGCCTTAGGAGGGAAGCTGATTCCGAAGTTGGAGACGGATCTTATAATATTATAGCTGAGGCTGTTCCATTATTACAACACAAGTTCGATTACTTGAGAGGAGCTGGGGAGATGAGGAGAGATTTCTCTATCTCCTACGAAGACTTCGCACTCTGCAACCCGCTATTGAGGAAATTACAGTATCCTTCTTTTTTTTTTTTTTTCTTTGCAAGTATTTTTTTTTTCCCCTATTGATTAATTGGCTCGCCAAGATTATTGTTTTATTATTATTATTATTATCATTATTAACAAACTATGCTTTTGGACTTTATTTGCTTATCTGAGTTCAATTTATCTGCATTTTAAATTTCAATTGGCCCAATCTAACATGCTTTGACTTTCTCAACCACACGTAACCACAAAATGAATTTTTACATTAAAAAAAGGAATAAATCATATAGAGTCTATGTCATAGTTTCGATGTTGCTTTTGGCAGTAAGATGATTGTTTAATTGTATTTAGTTTATTATTCTTTGAATATTCAATTCATCTTTTTATATTCACTTTTGTATATTTTGTAGAATTTAAAGAACATATGTATAATTCAAGGCGGTTGAAAGTCATAATTTATTTTGGACAAGTTTTGGATTTTTTGGACAAATTTAAAGAACCTATGTACGTGACTTAGTGTCTTGTGTAGTATACTAGGGGTTTTCATTCTGTGTACACAATCTCATTACGAGAAGTAAAAGAGAAACCGGATTAGTAAAATATTTGTTACATTAAGAAGTGTCAAACGGGTTGGGTGGAGATGCATTTTTGGCCAAGATCGAAAACTTAACCTTCAATTATTTTTACTTGGTGATTGATACTGCGAGAGGAGTTTAGTTTCTTTTATGGGGGACAAAATAAAAATCATAAACACCTTTATTCTTTTCTTTTTTTTTTCAAGTATTTTTTTTTCCATATTGTTAATTGTCGCCCATATTGTTTTTTTTTTTTTTAGTTATTAAAACCAAACTATGAAAGTTAGAGACTTCCTACATTTACTAAAAATCTCATTTGATCTGGGAACAAAACATTAAAGAAAATTAAAAATTAATAGTGGCACATCGTCTTAGAACTTCCTCCCCTCTTCACTTGTGTTAAAAATAAAAACAAAAATTAATTAATATTTTGGTCCAAATTTTAGACAAACATTAAAAATGTTATACATACGAAATTATTTCATTTTTGTAATGATTTGGATATGTTTAATAGTTCCAAGGAAATGTACTAGTCTTTCTTTCTATTTCTTACATGTTCAATTTCAATTTCCAACCCTAAGATGCCTTTTGGACTTTCTCAACACACATAACAAAAATGAATTATATACATAAAAAACAATAATAGTTGCATGCGAACATTGTGTGTTACTAATTGGCAGGTATGAAGATTGTTTAATTGTATTAATAAAGTAAGATTTAATAAATTTTTACGAAAGTAATACTTGATAAGTTAATAATTTCTTATTAAATTATAAAAAGTGGAAAGGGAGTAGAGAGAGAGAGAGAGAGAGAGGATAGTTCGCTAACAATATAAGTTTTTTGACAAATTAATGTGATGTGTATTTAATACACTTTTAATTATTTTTTATAGAGTATTAATAGTTTTTTATTCTATCTATACGCATTTCAAATTATGATAAGTAAAAGAGAAAGCACGTTAGTTGCAATATTTGGTACTTAGTAGTGTAAACATGTGGTCGTTGGGCGTGGGACAAAATCGAACTTTAATCTAAATTACTTTGTTGTATGCGAAAGGAGTTAAAGCTTTCAAGGAATTTTCCTGTATGCTTTTGGGCCTTTTAAAAACAGTGAAGGCTTCAAGGGGTTTCGGCATCAACCCGTGTGCTCCTTCTTGCTGCCATACGTCATGAGACAAGTCGAACATGTTCATTTGAGTGATTGACCCATGAAATCTGGCTGTTCTCTTTCCCCCTTTGCCCCCCCCCCTCTACCAAAATCATATTAAGAAAATACCAACCTTTGCTTAAAGTGTAGCCTCACGTACTTTGGGACTTTTGAATTCGTATATATGTACAAAGGCAATCTAGCTTGTCTTCTCTATATATAAACAATGAATTACCATGTGATACAAATATAGAATTGTATATTATATTCGGACCCTTATTATTTATAGACCAGGTAGTCAACGTTTACAATTAGGAATAGTATGGAAAAGATTACATGTGATACTACTGTTCTCCTCCTATCTGGAAGATAATCACAATTAAATTAATTGTGCAATTGTGAAATATATTTTTTTGTTGATCTTCAGCATTGTCTTTTACATTGCCTCCGCTATGTAGTTCAGAAATGCAGCACATTACAATCTTCTGATTACTAGCTTCTGTTGATAGTTGCTTCAGCGAAAGAGGATGAGAACTTCACTCTTCCCTCCCTCTGCCTATCCGTCTTGCTATGCCACTCTCATCCGGTGAGTTCGCCTACCCAGTATGGGCTGTTAGAAATTTAACTCTCCGGATTTAGCTAACATATATCTCTTCTCGTTCTTCGTCTGCGTTCCAGAACTTCAAAAATGGGATGCAGTACAATCGAAGCCGCTACTCCCACTGAATTTAACAAGTTCATATGATGGTTACCAAAAATATCGAACTACTGTTTTTGTGGTGCAGTTTTTTTCAGTTCACGACACTTGCTGCGAATGGGGCAAATGTGAAAAACGGTGACCACTGAGG
>MEJB01000257.1:132077-143357 GCA_001752375.1 Rhazya stricta | reverse complement strand
TATCTATAACCATACTCGCCAAACTCATCTCACCACATCGACTGATATGTGAAAATACCTACAGGAAAGCCGATACTACCCACCGTGACGATAATTCATCCCTGGTGAAACCCTACACCCCTGGTCAAGTTCAGTTTACTCCTTGTAACGGTTAGGGACAAACCATATAACGAGACGCTTTGATCATGAACTCGTCGTAACACAACCGACCTCTTCTACTTAATTTTTACACTCCTCAATGAAACGTACCCTTTTTTTCCTTTAGATTCCCACATCTTAACCCTTAAACCCGGGTAAACTGCTACTCTAAAAAGAAAGCAAACTAAACAAAATTAAAAACCCAACTTGTTTAAGAAACGAAGTAGGACAAATAATTCAATGTTTTCCAAATTAAATAGAATAAGCTTTTTCTAACTATTATACATTATGTAAAGAAAATTTTAAATTAATTGAGAGAGATTTATTTATATAATTATGCACAAATAATAATAAAGTAATATTAATTTTTATATAATTTTTTAAATTTTGGTTGATAAGAATTAGTGAACTGAAGCAGTAAGCTAGTTAGAGTTTAAATACACGATTACACGTCGAACCTCCAAATAGGTAACACTGATTCTCGGAAGGTGTCCGGGTCCTTGTTGCTACGTATAATAGTTCTCACGAGATGGTTACTTCATTATTCGGGCAGTACACGTCGAAAGAGCTCGGGTGATACAGTTTTTCACTCACTTATGGATAGGCGAGAGAATTAAAATAAAAATTATTATCCACGTAGAGACATGAAAATCAATAATGAAGTTAAATATTAATAATTGATCTAAAAATATAATATATTGGGAAGAGTGGGAGATATGAAACAATTAAGAAAGTAATACCGTATTTTATAGCATACATAACAACATATATGTTTTTATTATTAAATGATTTTTATCAAAGCTAGTCCTCAGACATTTACCGATTTCCGATTTTTATTTTATGCGTGAATTAATTAATTATCTCCTTTTATTAATCTAACTACTTTTTACGATCTTTCTTTCGTTTATAAAATAAAGATCGTCCTTCTTTCTTTCTTAACGAAAGTGCTTTTAAGTAGTGAATACCGAGAGACCTTCGTTTTCTCCCTCCTATTACCCTGAATCGCCCCATGTAGAAGAAAAGAAAAAGGAAAAATTTTTTCTTTTATCTTTTTTACTATTCTCAAATAATTCAAGGGCTTAAAAACAGTAATTTACCAAAAATCATAGTTTAAATCCCCGTATAGTCGCTATTAAGATATCGACATAAATTGCAAAAACTTATTAGGGCAAAAAGTAAAATTGGGAAATAGAATTAATGAAGAAAGTTCTAGAAATGGATGTACATATTGAATGATTGTTTTATTAAATATTTAATGCCCTTATATTAATTAATTGTCTYAACTTGRTTAAAATTAATTACGTTAATATAAATAATTGTCTTAATTGGATTGGGGTCCTCTGATTTACATTTGTTTAATAATCAATAAACAGGTAACTCAATCCAAAAATAAGTTTAGTTTGAAGCTAAATTCACACCACTCTATCATAAATATACATTTTTATCATTTAATATCTCTTAACATGACAAGATTGTTCTTAAATAAAAATTCCTCTTTAGAAGTGAAAGGGGTTAAGGACATTCTTATTCAATAAAAATATATCAAATGATAAAAGGCGTAGATGAGGATAGACATGTGTCGATTTACGCGTGATTTGATGATGCGATAGAAATGAACTAATTATGTATTTATTAAATTAAAATTATTTGATAATATAATTAAAATATTTTAATATAAATGCCTCTTTAAGWCCTGTTATAAAATTTTAAGYGATAAAATTTTGAAGAAAATGGAGGTATTTTGAGTTGTGTTAAATCGATTATTAAACCCTCTAATGAAAATTCATGGGATCGAACCGTTCATACTAACCAAATTAAATTTTCTGAATGTTGGTTTTGATTAATCCTTTTGGTAATCAATTTAGCCAAAAAGTGAATAATGACAGTTTTGGATGTTTATCCTTTTTTTAATTCCTTTAAATTTATATTGAAGTCGATTTATTGATTCGTCAATAAGGAAAAAGAGAAGAGAAGAGAAGAGAATACAATTAATTTTGTACAGTATACAAAACGTTATTAAACTCATGCGTATGAGCAAATTAATTGGTTAGTATTAAGTTACGAATTTTCAAATTTTAAATTCTATTAAAGTGCTAAAGATGCATTTAAAATATTACAAAATTTTAAATTATGGTCCGTCTGATAAAAGTGAGATTCGAAGATTGAAGCGTGCAAATCCGAAAAATAACTGAATTTTTAAATGTTTTAAAGATTTACTTTGTAAATTATGAATTTAAAAATTGAATTTGATAATAATTTGTAATATTTTAAATATATAAATATTACAAAATTAAATTACTAAACGAGTTTAATTGGTTAAGATATTGATTCGTTCGAGTTTAAAGTACATAATTGACTTATCAAATAAGGCTAATCATAATATTAAGAAATCGTTTTATTTGATTCATTTGTAAGTATTTAATTATTTTATCTAACGGGCTCTCTTTTTCCTATTTTGGTTTTTACTTTCTCTTTTTGGGTTGTATGGGAAAGGGAATCAATCACTAATTTAAAACAATTACACCAATTCAATTTTCACTCCTTTTCTTAACATGTAGGAATAATATATATAAGCTTTAATTAAAAAGACTATTAAATTAATATTACCCAATGGGGTTACAAAAATAATGAAAAATCGAGGCAGTGATGATTAACGTTGATGAAAGACGACAGTGAAATTTTTATTGAAATTTAAATAAAGTTATATTAATTATTTTAATTTAAAATTTTATAAATTGAAAGAATTTATATTATTTCGTGTATAAAATATTACGATACACGTATATCGAAATAAACTATTTATACTGCCATGTCATTTTACATGTCATAATCCTACATGTCCGTCCACCAATCAGTATTGGGAAATGCTCCATGTATTTAGCCACGTAGGTAATTACCCGGTCAATGCAGTGGGATATCCACGTCAGCAAACTCCTAAAACTACTCTATGCTAGAGTCCAAATTCCAGCAAGACATAAAAGGGAAAAAGAAAGGAASTTRCAAGAAAGAGATAGGAGAGAAACGATAAAGTCTATGGCAAATTTACATTGACGTTCCAAGAACTCTTCATAATTACATATACGTCCCTGACGTGTTGAAAATTGTGGTATATTGCCCTATTAAATTTAGCTACAGCGCTTCTCTTTTATAATTCTTACTATTATAAATAATTCAATTATAACATTATTCTTGGAATTAAAAAAAATTCATCCTATTTAACTCTTTCTAGGTAATGAATGATCTATAATTATTTGTACAATGGACGATGTAAATTATTCAAATAATATTACTTATCCTTTAAGGAAGAGTAAAAAAATAAAATAAAAGCATAATAAATTTCGAACTAAATATATAATTAATTTGAAATGAACTTTTTAGTTATTATGAAAATATAATATTGATGAATAAGAATACTGAAAATATAATAAAAATTATAGAATAATTTGAATRAACTATGGCAATCAATAAATTACGATTCGATCCTCGATTGATGAGGTATGATCTTGTGTGATATGTGTATGTGGACAGGTGTTGTAGGATAATTAGCATAAATTAGGATTGATTAATCGATTAAGATTTTAGCCCTTATGTTATGTTTATGTATTAYGATGGTTGTGATTCCCATACATRAATACATACGCAKCGTARGATGATTTAAATGTGTTATCCTAATTACCTAATTAATCAATTAGGATGTATATACAAGATTCCAACCCTTAGAATATGTGTCTGAATTATGATACATAAATGAACACATATATATCATATGATAAATTGAATGTGCTATCATAATCAATTAATTAGAATAAGTATAACGTGCATAATAGAATAATTTATATTCACGATGATAATCTGTGCTCTTCTAGAAGATCATACTGGACCAAGATTGGAAAAGAAAATATTGTACAAACAAAGTTACATATTACCTTAATAGGTGTGAATTATATAYTTATTATAATCACAATTTTKTCTCCTAAGAAAATATTGATGAATTATGATAGGTATAATTTGTACACATGAACCAATATCGTAGAATAATTTGAATGAACTATGATAATCAATAAATTACGATTCGACCGTTCAGAAATGTTGATGAGGTACGATCAATGCGATTTGTATATGTGGACAGGTGTACAGAGAGATACATTTTATGTTGACTAGGATTGATTACTGGATTAAAATTTTAGCCCTTAGGATACGTTTATATATTACGATGGGTGTTAATACCATTGTCACTGTCACAGATGTATGGATGATTTCTTGATCTCCTATCGGTACTTGAAAACTTAAGGATATACAAACGGGGACATCATTTTCTCCTCAAACCATAGCAAACAATGCTATTCGTATAATAGTGGATCAAGGTATGCAGCGAGCGGAGATCATGATAAAAGATTTCCGACGTAGCTGTCCGAGCTGTTCATAAAAGTGCTACATTATTTACATACATAAATACATAGGCACAATAGGATRTTTTTGTGTTTTATCCTAATTAAACAAGATAAGTGTATATATACAAGATTTTAAATAAATGAACATGAATGAACACATGTGCATTATAGGATGATTTAATCCCTTGTCCAAATTAGTCAATTATGATAGGGTAATCTACATACAATAATCTCTATATTATGGTAGGAGATGATAAAGATTGGGAAAAATAAAAATATTTTAGAAAAAAATTATTTATTACATTTATAGAGATACATATGTATGAGACAGGTTAATGTTTCAGGACATGACAATACATATGTGTGATTTTTTTGATAAATATTAGAGAAGTTAGTTTAATTTCTAAAATTAATTTTGAGGATTATGTGTAATTATTATATTTCTATGGGTAGTAAATGTAAAATTGGCCCCTAGACTATGGAAGAATGAGACTTAGGGACGAAGGACTGAGTCATCATTTTCCAAGACTAACTTTTTCTGCGGTTTCTTTACGCTTAAATAGAGGGAGAGGTCTGAACATGACACCCCTACGACTACCCACTCTGTTTTTTATCTGTTGTTTCTCTCTCTAAGAAAACACACAGAACACACAGTAAAAACCGCACATCTCTCTGTGTCTGCTTCTCTCTCTAGTCTCTAGAGAGATCACGAGTACTGGGCGGAGCGTTGGTGGTGATAGAGGGGGAGGAAGGCGGTGTTTTTGTTTTCGTCAAGTGATTTTGAGGTAAAACTGAAGTAGGGAGTCGCATACAGTTGGTGCTTGTTTGGGGTTTCGTAAACTGTTCTGCTTTTGAGCCTTTTGTTTGATAAAACCTTGTATTAGAACTATATTTTGTTGTTTTTCTTGTGAACTTTGAAGATCTGAGTGGGTTTGCTTCTGATTTTTTCTGGATCTGAGTGTTTGCTTTGTGCTTGTTCATGCTGAGAGGGGGTTTGTTTTGGAAGTTTTTCGGATAATTTTTTTTGATCGGCCGCTTCAAAATTTTGGAAAAAACCAGAGACTCGCTTTTGTTCTCTGTTTCCGTTCCCAAAATAGTTTTTGAATATTTTGTTTCTAAATAATTTTATTTTAACAGCCCCTATTTGTTTGTTTGTTTGTTCCTGTTGTTGGTCCTGCCACTCCTTTTTGGGTATTATCGGAGTATCGTCGTTGAAAATTTACCGGTCGCTCCAAAATAGTTTTTGAATATTTTGTTCTTAAATAATTTTGACAGCCCTTATTTGTATACTGTTATTGTTGGCTGAMACTGCTTTTTTGATATTATTGGAGTATCTCATTGAGAAGGGTAAATTTTAAGGGTTTGAGTTTTGATGGAATCAGTGCTTTTCCTTGTGGGTCCTTTCGGGTATGGCTTCACTGAATACCCTCACGTAAAAGCTGCTTCTGCTCCTTGGCTGTAAGATTCAAACGTGTCCTTGAATTGAAAAAACAGATATTTAGGTATTCTATCAATGTTTCGTTCTAGAAGTTGATATTTCTCTGTATGGTCTATGTGAATGAATGGGGATATTGTTTCTCGTTGTAAACCTGAATAAGTCTATCTGGTTCATTTCATAACGAAACCTGGAAGCTGTTGCGCTTGTTGGGTGGCAAGGTGTTGTATGATTACTAGTTGCACGTTTGTTGGGGATGTATCTGTTACTGGGAAATTTTAGCTTTAGTTTTGTTCATTATCTATTATCATCATTGTCATGTTAATTACTGTAATCATGGTCAAGGTTGCCTTAAATACTTCTCTATGAATTTGCTTGGTTTTGATTTATTTTTCTTTTGCGTGTTCTAGTTGTTAACATGGTGAGGAAGAGGCGTACTGAGCTTCCTACTGAGGGCCAGAGCTCTGGTTCTCAGGAATCTGGAGCTGAAGCTGGACGTGGTGCGGGTGGGCAGCAGCCACCATTGCAACATCATCAGCAGCAAGGTGGGTACCAGGCTGGGGGTGGGGGAGGAAGAGGATGGACCCCTCAGCAGCGTGGAGGCTATGGAGGACGTGGAGGTGGGGGAGCCCCCCGTGGTGGGATGCCCCCTCAGCAGTATCATGGTGGACCTCCTGAATACCAGCAGGGCAGAGGCCCTCAGCAATACCAACGAGGAGGTGCTCCTCAACGCCGTGGAGGTCCTCGCGGGCCTCCTTCTGGTGGGCCTTCAAGGYCACCTGTTCCCGAGCTGCATCAAGCTTCCCAGGCTCCATATCAGGCTGGGGTGACTACTCAGACCATGCCATATGGGGGCTCTGCGGAATCACAAGGGGAGCCAAGTTCATCCTCGAGGGCTCCTGAGCCAACGGCTTCAACTGTGACACAGCAGTTCCAACAAATTAGCCTTCAGCCTGAGGTGGCTCCAAGCCAGGCAATTCAACCTGCATCGAGCAAGTCGATGAGGTTCCCTCTTCGGCCAGGCAAGGGTAGCACTGGCACCAGGTGCATTGTTAAGGCGAATCACTTTTTTGCTGAGCTGCCAGATAAGGACTTGCACCAATATGATGTAAGTTTCATTTTCTTCTTCATTCTCATTTGCTTTATCCAATTATTCGTTTCTGATTATATCTCTCATTGATGAGCTGGTGGGTTATTGGGTGTTTAGGTGTCAATTACTCCTGAAGTCACATCTCGAGGCGTAAACCGGGCAGTAATGGAACAATTAGTGAAAAMCTATAGGGAGTCCCATCTTGGAAAAAGGCTTCCAGCCTATGATGGAAGAAAGAGTCTCTACACTGCTGGGCCTCTCCCTTTTGCTTTGAAAGAGTTTAAGATAACTCTTCTTGATGAAGAGGATGCAAGTCAAGGAGCTGCTGGTGGTGGTGCTCGGTAAGTTGTACTACGTTTAATCTTCTGAACACTCACAAACAATTTTGATATAATTCCTGCGTTCTGACATTTTTTGTTCATTTTCTATTTKATGCAGGAGAGAGAGGGAATTCAGAGTTGTGATCAAATTGGCAGCCCGTGCGGACCTGCACCACTTAGGGATGTTTCTACAGGGAAGGCAAGCTGATGCACCCCAAGAAGCTCTTCAGGTTTTGGACATTGTCCTACGTGAATTACCAACAACGAGGTAATACTTTGCAAACCGGTTTTCTCTTCTTGTTAGTCATTGTCCTTATCTTTTGAAGTGTTCTAGTCATAAGGTTTATGTACGTTTTTGTGCTTGGTTGTTGTAGGTATTGTCCTGTAGGGCGGTCCTTTTATTCCCCTAACTTAGGAAGAAGGCAGCCTTTGGGTGAAGGGTTGGAGAGTTGGCGTGGATTCTATCAAAGCATTCGGCCAACTCAGATGGGGTTATCGCTGAACATTGGTGAGCATGGCTGCATCTTTTCTAAGTTTGTTCCCTGGAATAGTTTTATCACTGCATATATTTAAGGCAAAGCTGACCCTATTTAGTACTGGGTGTACTGGGTGTAAAGAAGCTTGATTTGAGTTGATATGTATAGTGTTGACGACAGTAATCTTATAAATATTTTAATTATCTTCTTAATGAATTAATCATACCTTGTCTAATGCCTTGTTATGCCTGCTTCTTTCAGTTTGTAACTTTCGTTATTGCTGACTCATTTTAATCTATGGAACAGATATGTCTTCGACAGCTTTTATTGAGCCACTCCCTGTTATTGAATTTGTATCCCAACTGCTTAACAGGGATGTGTCATCACGACCGCTATCTGATGCTGATCGTGTGAAGGTTAGATTTTTTTCCGAGCTTTCCTATGTTTGACTCAACTTCATTTGTTCGTACCAAGCTTTACTTGATTTTCATTTCTCCTTTTGTTTTTTGGTTTCTTGTTTTTAATATCTATACTTTATGACACGAATTAAAAGGGTCAGCATATCCAGTTCTTATCCTTGTGATTATCAAGTTCCATTGTTTCTCATTTTCGATTTGGATACTCTAGAAGATTTATTGGTTGATACTTCAATTGAATGATTTGCTTGCCCATATTCATTTCTTTTCAAATATCTACCCTGATATAAGGAGCTAAGAAGCACTGAGATAGAGGACATGTTTGTGACATGTCTTCTGAACACTTTGAAAATAAATTGGACAGAGTCAGAGCATGGTCCATTGAGGATAAGTTGATATCAATCATATAGGCAAGGAGGTTTCAATAATTTGTTAGACAAAATGTATGGTTCTTGTAGGTCTGCCTGTTTTTCCTAGCAAATCATGCTTTGCCTCGTCAARAACTCGGGATTGTGAATCTGCTAATGTGTGCATCTATGATGATTGTTTAATTGTTTTTGTTCACTGTCATGATTTGGAACAGATAAAGAAAGCTTTAAGGGGAGTAAAGGTGGAGGTTACTCATCGTGGAAACATGCGCAGGAAATATCGCATCTCTGGTCTAACATCRCAAGCAACAAGAGAGCTCACGTAAGAACTTTCATATAGTTTACCATCATCAAGATTGCCTGAACACCAAAGATGAGAGAATTTTGATAAGCAGTTTGTGAGTATAGATTAGCTTCTGTTATACACGTTGCTTTGATGACTTAAGTCTTGTATATGCTTATCAAGATTACCATCTTTCCTTTTGTCAGCCATAGCCCTTTATGATGCATGTCTCCACATAGCATGGTAGCTATCATACTTTATCATGATAAATTAAGGTGATGGGTGCTAAAGTAAGAAAAGCACCCATCAAATTTTGCTTGGACTAGTATTTATCACTGACAATCTGCTTCATGAATAGGATGGTAAGAAACAAACCAATGAGTGTGCATGTTGTTAATCTAGTATTTATTTCTTGATGTGTTGTTAATACGCTTGTCTGGAATTAGCCTRGACTTTACCATTGTCTCAATTTATGAGATCTTAAGAAGATCCCTTCAAAAATTTCACTCTGAGATTTCATTTGAATATGCTTATGCTGATATTCTCCTCTYCCTCTTATCTCTCTTGTGATTGTTAGCTTCCCAGTTGATGAAAGGGGTACAATGAAATATGTGGTTGAATACTTTCATGAGACGTATGGGTTTGTGATTCACCATACGCAGTTACCTTGTCTGCAAGTTGGGAACCAGCAAAGGCCGAATTATTTGCCAATGGAGGTTAACAAAAACATTTTCTCATATGTTGASATTATATTCAGGTTTTATGCTTCATTTACCTTTATACTCGGTTATTGCTTGATAATTCAGGTTTGCAAGATTGTGGAGGGTCAACGATACTCCAAAAGGTTGAATGAGAAACAGATAACTGCTCTCTTGAAGGTGACATGCCAGCGCCCTCAGGAGAGGGAACGTGATATTCTTCAGGTTCCGTCCAATAAAATTTTCTCTTTTTTTTTTTAAATAAAAGTTCTGTTATTTTATTTGTAAAAAGAATGTTTTGTACTTACAAGCTCTTTGATACTTGCTAATGATGCCAGATAATTTAAAAATCTGCTATTTTTATTTGTAAAATAATGTTTTATACTTTTATGGTTACATCTGATATAGTTGTTTGAGTGGCACGCATGACTTTATATATTTATTTTAATTAACATTAAGAATTTCTTCTTAACGTCGTCACTCCAATGTTTCTGCACTATCTACTTTCAGTTGTTTGGAGGAGAAATATSTATAGGAAAACAGCTAGATGCTTAATTCTTTTATAGGAAAACAGCTAGATGCTTAATTCTTTTAACTTCATAATTTTCCATCTAATTATTTCGCTAGCAGGTATTTATCTTACCTGAGGTAAGTACATCAATAAATACTCATATTGTGCAGAAACATTATCATTATTTGCCTGCTTTGTGTCATCTTCTGCGGAATTGCGTGTTAAAGTTTATTAAGTTCTGTTTTCATAAGAGTTTTCAGGGTTCCTTAAGTGCCGTATCATTTTCTATATTTGTGCTCCTTTTACAGACTGTACGCCACAATGCCTATGCCGAGGACCCCTATGCAAAGGAGTTTGGTATMAAGATTAGTGAGAAGCTTGCTCAAGTTGAAGCTCGCATCCTGCCTCCTCCTTGGGTATGTGRATAATACTTAATTTCCTGGCCTTCTGTGATAGAAGTTTTTCAGCTAATACTCGTTTGATGGTTAAAGCTAATTGTGCTATTTGTCTCTGTGTGTGTTTTAGCTCAAGTACCATGACTCTGGCCGTGAGAAGGACTGTCTGCCTCAAGTTGGGCAGTGGAACATGATGAACAAGGTGATCTTGAATTAGAAACTTAGTTTGTGGGGTGTCATATTTTGTACTTCTAGTTTGACTGTTCTGTAATTATGCCTTGTGATGAATAATTGGATTTTGTTGATGCTTTGCAGAAAATGGTTAATGGTGGAACAGTCAACAGTTGGATATGTGTGAACTTCTCCCGTGTTGTTCAGGACAATGTGGCTCATAGCTTTTGTCAGGAGCTTGCCCAAATGTGTATAACTTCTGGAATGGTATGTATGACTGGGTCTGTACATGTATGCTCTAAGGTTCAAAATTACCCTCATTGACTAGTTTATTTGTGTTTAATTTGAATTATTTTTGTGTGCAGAACTTCAATCCTAATCCTGTTTTGCCCCCAACTAGTAGACGGCCTGATCAAGTTGAGAGTGCCTTGAAAGCTAGATTTCATGATGCAATGACCCGCCTCCAGCCTCATAAGAAGGAACTTGATCTGCTTATTGTTATCCTGCCTGATAATAATGGCTCTCTTTATGGTATGAAGATGTGGTTATCTGCTTCACTTGTACCATTCATTCTCTCTCTCTCTCTCT
>MEJB01000257.1:104909-127720 GCA_001752375.1 Rhazya stricta | reverse complement strand
GCAACAAAATACGTATATGCATAATTTAAACTCAATATATGACTAACGAGCTACTTTCATAATTTAATTAAATTTATTAAATGTTTTTTCAAAAGATGAACAAGTAACGCCACGGAAAAAGTATCCGAAAGGTGTGTACCTCATTAGAAACTTCATGAAGAAACTCGTCATTTATGACGTAAAAATCGTCTAGACGACGTTGTGTAGTAGAAAACTCTATTGGAAAGTGGCCGATTAAACAAACCTGTCTAATTACGAATGTACATGAGGATCATAACATCACCACCTCTTGTTCTAATAGGTAAAGTTCTCTTAGACTCCATTGAACTATATCTTCACTTACTCTCTAAAGTATGTTTGGACCATTTTACCTATACATTTTTCAAAAAGACTATAAGGAAAACTAAGTACAGATATCAGATGTCAGAAGTATTACCTCAACAATTGTATTAAACTAGACCACCTAAAGACTAATAAATTAAAGAAATAACATGTATTTAAAATCTACACTAATAAGAGAGATCGTGATGAACTATGACTCAACAATGCGTCCGTACTATCCGAGACGAGTAATCGCATGTATGTCCGTCGTTTGATTCTTAAGATAGATAATTATCCCACTACATACACTGAATCCTATACGATGAAACGTGGGCTCTCGGTTAAGAGTCACTCCTAACATGAAACGTCATACATAAACGAACACATATTAACTTAACGAAAATGACACTATATGTAGTCCTACTAAATAACTAAAACAAACGAAGAGGCGAGTACAGCTAAATAAAAGACGTTAACTATTACTACTGTTAATAACTTTTCGAAATGATAACGCGAGTATATCGATAGTTAGATCAGATGTGTGCTAAATGGTTATATCTCTGTAACACCCTACTACTGCAGAGTCAAAACGAAACGAGATGTCTTCAAAGCTACACCTGCTATAACATATATCACTCTTTCTAAGATTAATCACATTGTGTGATTGTTCTTCAAATATAAAATTTCGAATCTTAGAAAGATTCATAAGTGACCAGCGGTATCATAATTTAAATAACGCGTGTGTCCAACCCCACCTAAAACCTTGATATGAATGAAAATTTAGATTCTTATTACTAACTCTGATCAGTTTAATATCCAAACTCCTTGCTGGTCTCACCTTTTGTTTTCAATATAATGTCCCTAAAAACTCAACAGTAATAAACGTTTTTCAATAGTAATTTCCTAAAATAGTTTTTTCCGCGCGTTGTTCCATCCTAAAATTTTCACTGGGTAGTACATTCGGTATACAGGATGGTACTTACACTAACGTCACCCTTAATACGACCGACTAAATCTATCACAGACCCAGAATCGCAGTCGTGAACCTCAACGTAAGGAAGTTATACATTGCGACAGAACAATCCCACCCCTAAGTGCTATAATCTGTTAATAACTAGAGGAAAAATAGCATCGACTAACAAAGTACCATGTATATCTATCTCACACCGCGTATACTAGATTTTAATTCCGGCGAAATACCATATTAATAGATATACTCAACCTACACACTGAGACTGGCCCAACAGTGTATGTATAGTAGAAATAATGTAGTACGTCTTACTGCAACACTAGTCCCTCCAGGGAACACAGCGTTCTTACTAAATTATATGTATGACGTCAAAATAGAACGAGTGCTTAAACAAATCATAAGCACCGTAAAGATTATGTACACTTAACGACAAGCGTGTGTTAGCAAATGATATCGAAATAGTATACATAACAACAAGATGTAGAATGGGGAGTAAAAGATCGATCCTAAAGTCTCACCAGGGGTCTTCGCATATATGTAACACGTCTACAACACATAGCTTTCAGTGAATCTTTTAAGAAACTAGGTAATCAGCGGATCAACATAAGTACTCCAGATCAACTTCCCAATACTCTAACCGCTGTATTTTACAGTTATATCTACCCTCACACTCGTTCGGCAATATTCACCGATATACTCTAAATAAAACAACATAAAAATAAAATACATATCTTTTAATATTTAAAATATAACCTTATTATTTCTTCCTTACGCTAATACTTAATCACGTGATAGGAAAAAAGTACTATAGAATAGACCAAACTACAAAAATGAGATAATGAACTAAAATAATAAAAGTAAAACCATCCTGAGCACGTTGCTATGTCAACAGCGTCCATAGCCTAATATATGTTAACCTACGTAATACATGGATTTCGAAGGATTATATGAAGAAGGAGAGAAATAATATATAACAAAAGAAACGTTAGTGCCAGCCATAAAAGATACAAATTTATATACCAAAGATAATATCAAAATAACCGCGATAGTTACATATAAATCATTAAATATACTATCAACCTATATCAGATTAAAGTTCTAATGTCTCATAAACTAATAAAACCGAGTTCTGACTTTATACAACAAACACTAAAAGCGGTTGACTTCATATATATAAGTATGAACCTCATATAACTTTAATTAACAACCGCTTTACCAACAACGTAACATCATTACGTATGATACTCACTATCCTGTTATAACATACTGTGAGAAGTATATATCGCATTAATTGAGACGCGGTATTACATAACACTAGTTTGACTGGCGAAGCACATAAGCCTGGTCCACCCTCCCCAGGTTGTTAAAAAAATTCAAATTAGCGCGTGGTTTACAAAACAACGGTTAATGACATTCCCGAGTTTTATCCCATATATGTACCATACGTACCCAATCCTTATCAAAATTGGATATACGAGCTCCGTTCCCCTACCTGTTACTTCTCTGGACTATCGATCTTCTTGTATATCGTAAACTACTACACGTTCTCTTAGACAGTGTAACTAATAGTAAACGTCCTATAATCATCTAGCTTAATTAGTCATATAATACTCCGTGATACAAAAGCCGGGTTTACTATCGAAACGACCACGCGTTGTAGTACCCTGCTATCTTTCCACATATATACTATTCTTTACCTATCCCAGCTAAATTAATATTCTTACCTCATTCAAAGTATGAAAGTGATCTTAGTTTAGATAACTAACATGTCTATAGATCCTCTTTCTCAAATACCTAGAAAAACATGAAGAAACTGAATATTTTGTAGAAATCTTATGCATTTACTTGGCACATAATTCAGCAAAAATCAACTTTTGTATAAATGAATATGGCTATGAAAACTGATTCCTATACAAATGTGATAAWAYGGCTATCATCTTTCGAACCAAAAAGAAGATTTTTYAAAAAGGTTTGCTTATATTAATTTYGAATCGTATTAATAAATRAAAGTTATATTGGAAAGTGTCTCTAGRGTTGTTTCTTTCCATATAGTTTTTAAAGTTTTTTGTTTAGAGCTAAAACAATTGATAGTGATTCAAAATAACATTTTTGAATGAGAAACTTGGTGACTTATGGGCTCTCGGTTATATTGCGGTGGAGATGATCACGGGAAGACCGATTTTACTTGCGATTAGGGTTATTTATTTTATGAAATTGCATGTCTAGAAAATATATTTAAAGAAGGACAAAATTTCTTGAAGAAATGACTGAACGAAGATCGTGACTACAGATAGACTGTTGGGATGGCATCAGGATCATCCTTTCATCATAAAGAATTTCCTCAAGGTTTGGTATTCATATGCTTAGTCAACAAACCAATTTGCTGAGCAAGCTGGGGACTACCAATATAGAAATTTGGGCATTCTTGTTTTTCCTTGGAGACTCAAGCATGACTAAAAACTACAGTAATTGTATATAAGCCAAGTCAAGTCAAGTCAAGTAAGACGGACATCTTACATTAATCATTCAAGTCAAGCCAAAGAAAGTTAATCAAGATGGTCAAGTTTAGGGGTTTTTCTAAAAGTGGACGTCCTTCCGGAAAGGACTTCACTATTGCAAAGGAGGTATTTTTAAATCTAACATATTCCCTAAATGCGTTGAAATTTATATCACGTATTTAATAAATACATTGRCTTTTTGTACTGTTTCTCCTCCCAGCTCTAGATCCGATTGTCTCCCTTCATCAACTTTGCTCTCACTTTTTTGTACTGTTTCTGCTATTGATGCCTTTTTGCATGTGGAGGCTCAAGATTTTCGAAAATATATTTAAAGATGGACAAAATTTCTTGAAAAAACGACTGAACGAAGATCATGACTAAAGATAGACTGTTGGGATGGCATCACATCATCCCTTCATCGTAAAGAATTTGAAGTCCTCAAGGTTTGAATTCATATGCTTAATCAACAAATCAATTTACCGACCAAGCTGGGGACTACCAATATAGAAATTTGGGCATTCTCGTACGTCATGGAGTCTCAACCTTAAAAACAAGGACTAAAAACTACAGTAATTGTATAGAAGTCAAGTCAAGCCAAAGAAAGTTAAGTAAGATGGCCAAGTCTAGGGGTTTTTCCAAAAGTGAACATCATTTAAAGAAACACGTCCTCAGTAGACCTTACTATCGCAAAGATGGTATTTTTGGAAACAAGGTCTATTTTGGACGTCCTTTTTGGAAAAAAATCGTCAAGTCTATACGTTAAGTAAATTTTCTTTGTCAATAGCTAAATTGATGGAYATCTTACATTAAGCAAGTCCACTAGTCAATAGCTAATTGATGGATATTTTAGGTTGTTAAAAGTAGYGTACCACATTATTAGATAAACGTCTTTAAATTTAAGTCAGATAAGCGTTTCAAATATAACGACGTGTGCGTTTATAGATCATAAGATATTTTCTTTCCGGTAACTAAATCTAGAATTTGTGAAGTATTAAGATTTATTTCTAGCTAATTGAACTATCACTTTGTTACAAGGAGATTTAAAGTTATTAATTCGAAGACTACTTTTACCTTTTTTAAGTCTTCAAACTCAAAAGTCTATTGCTTATTAATAGATAATCCTGAAAAACTTATGGATCACATTRTCAAAAAAGTGGATTGCTTTTAACCAAAATATTTTCTAATTTCATTTAAGACTTTATTTGTTTAGCTTCTTTTTCTTCATAAAATACAAAAAAAATTGTTTCAACCAAAAACTCATATATATTATTTTTCATTGAAAATACTTTTCTCCAATAAAAAATTATCTATAGTAAATATTTATTCACTAGAAATCATAAAAACTATCTACAGAAATGAAAGTTTAGTAGCAAATAAGTCTTGACCCAAAAAGAAAAATTAGATATCAAGGTATTACCCTAATAGTAYCCKAGTATTAAAATAAAAAATTTAGCTATTGTATGATGAGAGTACTCAGGGACTGAAAGAAACAGTTGAGTTTGAGAAATGAATACTCGAATCCAAGTATTCATTATTCCGTTTCCAGACTCTCAGAGAAGAAGGTTTGGCCTCACTTGGAGAAGTTTGTGAAACTTCGACCTGTCGAGGGCTTCAATTGGAAATGATGTGGCTCGATCRGTATGGMGGAGGMGTTTTCTATGGAAGCCATTAGTGGTAATAGAGTRAGGTTTAGGGGAATCAGAGYCGTGAGTTTTAGGTGTGGTGACTAGAAGCTGAAATGGCCTCGAACTGTATGATAGAATGTCTTCGTTTCAGTAGTTTGCTGCCGCTCCTGCTGGTTGCTGCCGTGGGCTCCTCCAACCGGTTAAGTGGTGGTCATAACTAGTAGCTACATTTGATTAATTAATAAATTATTAATATCGCTTAAAATTAATAGAATTTCTATTATTATTAATTTTAGAGGTTTTATTATTTTTTTTAGCAGCCTAAAATTTTAAAAGTTTAGTTAATAATTGTAGGAGAAAGGTGTCGACAATAAAAAGCCAATAACTTTTTTACTTCAAAAAAAAATTGAAAGACATGCTCGTAATTCTCCCTGCTCTCTTTTTGTTGTTGTATGAGTCAAGTCAAGTCAAGATGGCCAAATTCAAATCAAATAAGATGGTCGAATCTCTTTTACGTACGTATTTATCTATATATTTACAAATAGGAAAAAGTTTTTTAGAATAATTTATTAGTAAAATCTTATTCAGACATCTTAAGTTGTAATTCGAGTCACATATTAAAAAAAATTAAAATTGTATATTTTTCGTTCAAATATATAAAATCAATTGTAATTGAAGACTTTTCTAAGAGTGCCATTCTTAACCATCCTTAATCTGTCGTTACTCAGCCAATTTTGTGGCCCACTTTGAAAGTTTTACTTGAACGGTAGCAAGGGAAATGTGTACCAGTGGACACCACCATGTACAAGTCAAGTGAAGAAATATGGCCAAATGAAGTAAATGATTGGATATTTTCTTTTAAATTGCCTAACCTTCATAAACTCTACATATTTTATGTGCCTAGACAAATAAATTATGTGCCTACACAATTTTTAAAAAAAGGAAAGTACCATATATAAAACAGATAAGCATAAAAAATTCATTTGGATGGAATCTTTTGTACTATGTAATAAGACAATAATAATAACATTTGCACCAAATGAACTAAATATAAATAAATACATCAAAGATTATTACAAAGAGAGCATCAGAATGGCCACTCTCTCCTTTTTAGTCAAGTCAAGATGGCTAAAATCTCCTTTTAGTCCACACATATCTATACATATGCAAGCAATCGGGGAGGTTTGGTCATTAACCTCAATGCTAAAGTCTGCAATCATGGAGAGATATTCTTACTGCTACTCTATTGTTGCACTTCTACTCCATTGTCTCTTGGCTTTCTTAGCCATGTCTGAAACCAACATCACCACTGATCAGACTGCACTTCTTGCCTTCAAAGCCAGCATCCATGATCCCAGAAATTTCTTGGCAAACAATTGGTCTGCTGCAACCTCTCCTTGTGATTGGATTGGAGTCACTTGCGGTTCCCTTCACAATAGAGTAACTTCAACATATCAAACATGTCCTTGAGTGGCAGCATCCCGCCACAGTTAGCAAATCTCTCATTTCTTGTTTTCCTGAACTTGAGTCACAATGATTTTTGGGGATATCTGCCTCCAGATATGATTCGTTTGCGCCGATTGAGAATCATCAATCTATCCTCGAACAAATTTATTGGAAACGTTCCTTCATGGTTAGGATTCTTATCAAATCTTCAGTTTTTGAAACTTAAAAACAACAACTTCACAGGTTCTTTACCAATGTTGCTGTCAAATGCTTCAAGGCTCGAGACTTTGGATTTATCATTTAATCCTCTTGAAGGGATGATCCCAAAAGAGTTCGGTAATTTTCTTAGTCTACGGATTTTGGCTCTACAAGCTAACAAACTTATCGGGCCTATTCCATCAGTTATATTCAATATAACTACATTTGAGAAGTTATCTTTCTTTGATAACAGCTTGTTTGGAAATCTGCCTACCGATATGTGCTCTCATCTCCCGAATCTCGTTCAACTTTCCCTATCCCGAAATGAGTTAGATGGTCAAATTCCATCAAGTTTGTCTCAATGTTCAAGACTTCAAATATTGTCATTATCATACAATAACTTTTTTGGGTCTATATCAAGAGAAATTGGGAAATTAGAGAATCTTCAACTTCTATATCTTGGAAAAAACAATTTAACAGGTACGTTAAATGGATTATCAGTTCCCTTTTTCTAAGTTATGTTCTTATATGATAAGTTTATCGTCCTCCTTCTCTTTTACTTCCTCATTTTAGAATAACTAATCATTTAGATTTTTTTTAATTAGTTATCTTTTGAAGACATTGAGAACATATTAAATATCTTCTTTTTTATTTTATTCTATAACTTATTCAACTTTTAAAAAGTCAAGAAATGTTAGAATCCGAAATCTATTTTAGGGAATCTATTTGTTATCTTATGAGGAATTCCCATTATCTCGGAGTTGCTCTCAAAAACCGTAAAAAGGTGGAAAGCTGTAAAGGTCATTTTCCTCTAATTAAGGGACATAATGCTTAGATCTAGTGGACTCTCTATCCACAGAGAAGATGGAGAAGGAATGGTCATTTCCACAGGCTAACCACTTTCTTTCTTGTATTACGTAGCTAACTGATTATATTTACTCTTTATCTATTTAAGATTTTGACATAATTAATCATCTTTATCTTTTTTAAAACGCTCTAAATCTTATTATTAATTCCTTTAAGTGTCAATTTCCTCTTCCTTCCTTTGAAGCTAATATTTTTCTTTTCAGGAAAGCTTCCAGAAGAGATTGGTAATCTTCATAATTTGATAGAGATGCATGTGGGATCGAACAATATTTTTGGACAAATACCTCTTAGTATCTTTAACATATCTTCAATACAAGCGTTGACTTTCGATGGTAATATATTGTCTGGTCCAATACCACGAGATGTTGGTAGATTCACTATGCTTGAGCAGTTGTATATTGGTGGTAACAGAATTACAGGTATGAATTTAGTTAAATTTGTTAACTAGCAAAGTCAAAATTTTGCAAATCAAAGCTGTAAACAAAATGCGATAGGAGAGTATCTTCACTAATCCAATTTGTTTCTAGCCCAAAATCCTTATGAGGCCTTCTAGGCTCTAGCCCAATACTAGTTTCTTATCGTCCATTCGTAGTAGGCCAACAGCCCAACCCAAGCCCAACTATAGCGTTTCAACAACAATGCTTCCAGGCGAAGCTTAATGAACTAGCGAGACCCACAAATATCACCAATAAGATCCAATACTCAGCCGTTACTATCAAGTGTATCACTCTGTCCTCATCGCATTTCACCACCGTACACACAAACCTCCATCATGTGCTTTATCAGTTCTGCATACAACAGTTGTGTATTGTTAAGGACACATTTAAATGATCCCATCTTAAGATTTCATCCACTAAATTAATCATTCATTCTGCTAATATGCTATCTAGTTTTGCAGGTGTCATACCAGAAGAAATCAGCAACCTTTCTAGGTTGGAGGAACTAGAGCTATCAGAAAACAATATCATTGGCAAAATACCAATTGGGATATTCAACCTATCGTCACTAAGAATCATGAATGTCGGTCTCAATCATCTTTCAGGCAATCTTCCATCAAGTATGGGTTATGGGCTACCAAATCTTCAGAGATTTCAGATTCATAAAAATAATCTCGGAGGTGTTCATCCTAGCTCCATTTCAGATTCTCAACTCCCAGGTATACAAAATTACATTCTATATATAGTTGCAAAATTTTAAAACTTTTATATTTTTGCGTATTCTGTCTAACCAATTTATAATGTAAATAATGATTGAATCATTGTATCTATGCAGAGTTGACATTCTTTACTTCTCTAACAAGCTGCAAAAGTTTGCGAATATTATCAGTAGGCTATAATCCTCTTAATGGTGTTCTTCCGAATACCGTTGGACAACTTTCAACTCATCTTGAGTTTTTTTTGGCCCCTAATTCTGGAATAAAAGGCAATATTCCAGAAGAAATTGGCAATTTGAGCAATTTAGTTGATTTTATTATAGCTGAAAATCAGTTGACTGGGATAATTCCAACAACTATCCAGGGTTTACAAAATCTTCAACGGATATATATTGATGACAACCAAATCACAGGATCAATTCCAAGCAGCTTTTGTGAGCTTCAAAAGTTGGGATTACTCTACTTGGATGGAAATCAACTTTCAGRTTCCATTCCAGAATGCATGGAAAATATTACTTCCTTGAGGTATCTTTCCATAAATAAAAATAGATTAAACAACATTCCATCAAGCTTGTGGAAGTTACAAGATCTATTGAGGCTCGACTTATCATCAAATTCCTTCTCCGGATCTCTGCCTCCAGAAATTACTAATCTAGGAGTACTGAGGTTTCTAGACTTATCAGGGAATAACTTTTCGGGCAACATTTTGAGCAACATTGGAAGCCTACAAAATCTGGAATATCTTTCTTTAGCAAATAACAAATTGAAAGGATCAATTCCTATATCAATAGGTAGCTTGCTCAGTTTGGAGGCCCTAGATCTCTCCGAAAACAATCTCTCTRGTTCCATCCCCAAGTCTTTGGAGAGACTTCGATATCTAACTTACTTCAATGTATCTTTCAATGAGTTGAGCGGTCAAATTCCATCTGATGGCCCTTTCAAAAACTTCACAAATCAATCTTTCTTATCTAATCCAACATTGTGTGGCCGCCCCGACTTCGGTGTCCTATTATGTGCTAGTACTTCCAATAGAAAATCAAGGAGAAGAAAAGCAACGCACATTGTTCTATTTACACTACTGGGAATAACTGCCTTGGTTCTTCTTGCTTTAGCCATAGCATTTCTATTGAACAGATTTCGATGGCAGAAGCAAAAGCAAAAGAAAGGTCCTAATCAAAGGAATGAATTTGAAGTGATGGAACCAGTGAAATTTTCATACTATGAACTTCTACAAGCAGCCGAAGGATATAGTGAAGATAATCTGATTGGTAAAGGGGGTTTTGGCTCTGTGTATAAAGCGATTCTTAAGAATGGAACGATAGTAGCAGTAAAGGTTTTCAATTTGCAATTGGGAGAAGATGCATTGAGAAGTTTTGATAGAGAATGTGAAGTTGTATGCAATATTCGTCACAGGAATCTTTCAAAAATCATCGGTTGTTGCTCTAACATCGACTTTAAGGCATTGATACTAGAGTATATGCCCAAAGGAAGTCTTGAGAAGTGGCTTTATTCAAAAGAGCTTTCATTAGATATGTTAAAAAGATTGCACGCAATGATAGATGTTGCTTGTGCATTGGAGTATCTCCACCACGATTGTTTCGTCTCCATAGTTCACTGTGATCTAAAACCAAGTAACATTTTATTTGACAAAGATATGATTGCCCATGTCAGCGATTTTGGACTCACAAAAATGCTGGGTGATGGAATCAGCTTTGCTCACACCAAGACACTTGCAACTTTTGGTTATATCGCACCAGGTAATGCTCTTGTTCTCCACTTGTGGATTTTCTTCTTCTAAAATAATTGAATCTTCATACCTTTTAGAGATTAACGAAATACTGAATACTAATTCTAATTACTTAATAATTTGTTAAAGTAATATAAAAGAGATACAGAGAACAGAATATTAGGATTTTATTCAAGTAGAAAGATAACAATTTCATTCAAAGTATATATATAAAGGTTCTATTTATGGGCTGGCAAAGGTAACGAAACACAATCCTAGTATACGTCTATAAACTAAATTCAAGAATAACTCTAATATCTTATCATATTTATTATTCTAGAATATGGAACGGATGGATTGGTGTCCACAAAATGCGATGTGTATAGTTTTGGCATTTTGTTGATGGAGACTTTTAGTGGAAGAAATCCTGGTGATGAAGTGTTTCATGGAGATTTGAGCCTGAAACAATTGGTTCTTGATTCACTTCCTGATTCTGTAATCCGAATTGTAGATCCAAACTTGTTAACTCCAGCAGATGAATACTTTTTTGAAAAGCTTCAATGTGTGAAATCCATTATGGAATTGGCTTTACGTTGTTGTTTGGATCTTCCCAGAGAAAGGATCAACATGAGAGATGCAGTAGTAGCACTGAAGAATATCAAGCTTCAAGCTTTACCTTTCCTTTATGAAGAAGAATAATCTTTTTTACATGCTTCTTATTACACACAGATCTTGTATAATATTGACGCATAGAATCTTGTATTTCATAAGGAATGAATTTTATTTTCTTGATTCGACAAAATTCGGATATTAGATACATATCTTTTAAATAGGAAAACAGATAAAGGAATTTATTCCATTATCAATGCATATAAGTATGTAGATAAGGGTATTTAGATCATGTATTTTGATAATCATATGGTGAAAGGAGAATTCGAACACGAAAATAATCATAAAAGAATGCCAATGAAGAATTACCAATTAACAAGAGCGACAATCAATTTACAGAGCGACAGAAGGAATGGTGCGATCAAACTGAGAGGAGTCTGCATCGGATAGGTCCTGGCTAGGCTGGGCTACCTCCACATCATTATCGAGAAGCTGCCCACACACAGCCAATGCAGATGCAAATAGCAGTCCAACAGTAGATCTAAGGAAGTCTTCTACCGTCCCGAGTCAATTTCTCTTTGGTGGCATAGCTGAAAAGATGAAACTACACCACACAACTGAACTTTAATAACAGATATACTAACAACTAAGGAGCTATTATTGGGTAAAGGAGATAGATAACAAATCAGTCCCATGGCAGATAATTCTAAATAAACAGTCTGGATAATTCTAATTGGTCTCCTGACAGAACGCTATTGACAAGCATTTACAACTACAATGAGATAAGAAACTCTTCATTCTCCATTCATCGGTTCTTCTCTCTAGCAAGGAATGGAAAGAACGACAATTTGATGATCAGAAAAATAATTGAAGTAAAATGGATAATCGCCTTTACCTCTGAGGGTATGCTTAACTTTCATGCTAAATCATGAAGAATTGTTATTTACTGGTTCCTTGGTGCAATTCAAGAAAGTTGAAGATCTCCCGACACACAAAGACAAAAGTTTGAAAAGCTTAGTCTGCAAAAATAATATCAAGAATTGGCAAATGGCAGTTTTTAGCAGGCCAGTCAAGACTTACAAGTTCTTACCACCATTTTCTATATTTCCTTAATACTTGCATCAATCAGAATTGGTATATTGTAAATTAAAGCAATTGAGCGAAGCAGAAAGACTAAGATGGGGCTGGCCTGAAATTATCACCGAACACATCTGCATAATAATCAATATCAACCATAATTTTGTTCAGAGTGCCTAATAAGCAGCAAAACTATTTTTACTCGCATAGATAATCCTTTTTCAGCCTAATTATGGAAAAGATAATCTGCATTTTGAGTCTAGGAACAAGATAACCAAGCCTGTCAAAAATTTAAAGAACCTCTTTTCCCTCTTATAGAAATGGAAGGATATTGAAATTTCGGAATCTCCTACATTGTAAACTTTTAGACAGTTTACCTACCAAGCAGACAGCTCAAGCACCCAAAAATCCCAAGCAAAACCTCTGTTTACAATTCTATACTAAAGTTCAATTTCGTATCCACATACCTTCCACATCACAGTGAAGGTGGTAAACCTTCGATTTCTTCCTTCAATATCCACCGACAGCTCAACCTTCAATTTCTTGTCGGGGCAGTTCAACGTCCTTCAAGCTCGCAGTGGCAACTTGGAAAAGAGGGTGAAACGAGAAGAGATTTGCAGATAGAGGAGTCTCGACTCCAAGACTAAAATGGGAAGAGGGGATTCAAGAGGAAGGACTATTCCTCAAAGGGAGGCATTTTGTGTGTGAGAGAGAGAGAGAGAGAGAGTTTAATAATAAAAATAAATTTTATTTATTTATATCGTAAAAATCATACGCAATATATAATTGACATATAATATTTTTTAAACATAAATGCTATATATAATGTTCATAATAAATATGTTATATATATGTGTTTGAATTAATGTGCATTTGGTGCATTCGTGTTTACTTTTCCATTTCTTTTTTCCTCCTCTCTTCTTCCTTCCCCTTGGCCATGGGCGGCAGCGGCATCCGCACCGGCATTCCCTTTCTCCCTCTTGCCATTGCTCTGTCTCCCTTGCCTCTCGTTCTCCTTCCTTCCTCTATCTTCRACCAAATATCGCAAAATTCAGACAAATTTGTTTGAGAAGTAATTTTGAGGTTAAAAGTAACTTTTAACGTGAAAAATGACATTGCTAAAGACGATAAACGGAGAAGGAAAATACTTTAACGACTATTAAAAAATATTATAAAATCAAAATTTCTCAAAAAACAGATTCGGAAATTTTGATGGAAAGCACGAACCAATTATTTTTATTTTTAGTAATTCATTGACCATCACCGAATCTCTTTCTTTCTTTTTTGGTCCTCTTGCTTTGTCTGACGTGCTACATTTGTTCTTATTAGTAAAGAGAATCTTGTTTAGGTAGATATGGATTCTGTTCTTCAAAATTTATACTTTTTTTTGTTTAAATTGTTGAGAAAAGTGCTTTGGAAAAATGAACTTTAAATGAAATTTTATTATAATATTTCAATTTCTAACCGTACTAATAAAAGAGAAAAGCAATTGAGAATGAGTTAAAATAATTTTTAATTTTAAAAAATTTAAAGTACCTTATTTTAAGTTTTGAAGAATATGCTCATTATCTACCCCAAAAAAAAAAAAAAATTATTCATTGCTTTTGAGTTTGATTTTAGCCTTAATTTTAATTTTTTGCTTTCTTTCGTTATAAAATCCTTGAAGTAATTGAAACTAACTTAATAAAAATAAGAATTATAGTAATTAATTGATTAATATAAATATGTACCGAAGTTTGTAAACCAAACAYTTATATATTCGAGTTCGACTTTAATAAAAACTTGAGGCTAAGATTAAGACTGAATTTGGAACCATTTTGAACTAGAAATGAGAAGTATCAAATTCAAGTTAATATATATTTTGTTGGTTTGATGACATAATATTAGGAATTGGGTCGGGGATTCATAAAGGAGATAAACTATCATGATATTATTTATTTCATTTACGATACTCGAACTCTGCACCCTCACGAGACCTTAGGGAAGTAATATTATAGTTTAGTTTTAAGGAAATCCCATCTCCATGCAACGTATAAGAGCAAAGGAATTGCATGAAAGCTTTGAAGAAAAGAATAGATGCTAATTCCTCATGACATAGTTCTCATCTTCCACTCCACTTCTCCTCAACATGTTTCCAAATCTTTGATTTTCTCTTTGCAGTGGTCAATTCTTTTCTTTGTCTCCCTTTCCCCTTTTCCACACTCCGGCCCAAGGAATGTTCTTTTTCTTCTCATCTTAGTCCGGTTTGCTGCCAAAAAAGGTTTCATTTCCACGTGCAGAAAACCTCCATTTTTAATGGAGGTATACATGTATGTATATATATATATGTTTCTGTACTCATTCGTATACCGAAATCCCAGAGCATACCTGACTAATATATAACTAAAAAGGGCTTTTCTTGTTTTGCAAAGCAATGGCTTCTTCTTCAATTGTTGATAGCATGTCTAGTGCATTGAAGCAGAGCAGATATCAGATGAAGAGATGTTTTGCAAGGTAATTTATTAGTGATTTCTTTGAATTTTTCCCCTGCAGGCTTTGCATTATGTTTTCTCCTCTGAAATTGGGGAAAAAAAAAAAAAAATGTGTTGTGACTTGTGAAGGTTCACTGCAATGGGACGAAGGCTGATGCAATATGAACAATTGAAGGAAGAGATAGAGAAAACAATAGAGGACAAGCTTGAAAAAGCCAAGGTTTTGGAGGGTGCATTAGGTGAAGTCTTGAGTTCCATACAGGTAAATACTGGAGAACCTTTAGAATGAATCGCACCATCCGGTTAAATTTGCTAGTCTAAAGAGTTTTCTGGTTAAATTTGCAGGAGGCTGCGGTTGTGCCACCTAATGTTGCCTTTGCAATAAGAAAAAATCCTGGATGCTGGGACTATGCTACTGTGAATGCTGAGAATCTATCAGTAACTAGTATTACTGCCACAGAATACTTGAAATTCAAAGAAATGATCTTCGACGAAAACTGGTATATACTTGGGAGGATTAGGATAAAGATAAATGTTCTCATGAAATCAGATTAATAAAGGAATTTCAAACATTTACTGGTCTTATACACAGGGCAAAGGATGAAAATGCTTTGGAAATAGACTTTGGRGCATTCGATTTTGGTTCTCAAAGGCTAGCCCTTTTTTCTTCTATTGGCAATGGAATGAACTACATCTCTAAGTTCATGACTTCAAAATTCAGCAGCGGTCCTGAGAGTGCTAAGCTTTTGGTGGACTACTTGCTTAGCCTTAATCATCAAGGAGAGGTAGGCAGGAAGAATAGTCGTTATCCRCGAATMATAAGTTTTGGAGCCATGTAATATGAGCTAATGAGATTTTTTACCTTTTTTCTTCTGAAATATGCAGAATTTGATGATAAGTGAAACTCTAAACACTGTCACAAAGCTTCAAACAGCATTGATTGTTGCTGAAGTTTTCGTTTCTGCTCTTCCAAAAGATGCACCTTACCAAAGCTTTGAGCAGAAGTAATGTTACGTTTCTCTTTTTCCTCTTTTTTTTGCAATCAACCCTGAAAGAAAAGGCTTTTTAGAATCTGAAAATTCTTGACTTTGAATCCAGGCTCAAGGAATGGGGATTTGAGAAAGGATGGGGGCATACCGCAGCAAGAGTTAAGGAGACAATGAGGATGCTTTCTGAGATACTTCAGGCACCAGATCCAGAAAACATGGAATCATTTTTCAGTCGGCTCCCAGTCACATTCAACATTGTAATCTTCTCCGTGCATGGCTATTTTGGTCAGTCTAATGTTCTTGGTTTGCCTGATACTGGAGGCCAGGTGAATAGACAAATATCTGAATCCTTCTTGGTCTAATATACCGGAAATAGCATCAGCATAATTTGAACTCCTGGTGAATGAACAGGTGGTTTACATTTTGGATCAAGTGAAAGCTTTAGAGGAAGAATTGCTGCTGAGAATTAAAAAACAAGGCTTAAGCGTGAAGCCTCAGATTCTAGTGGTGCGCTTTTGATAAAATCATTTCTCATAGTTGCAATTATGAGCTCAGAGAATGCACGAATAAAGTGATTTAACTTCYTRTTCTCTGTTTCTATACACAGGTGACTCGACTSAYACCGGATGCACAAGGCACAAATTGCAATCAGGAGATTGAACCAATAATCAACACTAGCCATTCTCAGATCCTCCGGGTTCCTTTTGAGACTGAGAATGGAGTTCTCCGCCAGTGGATTTCCCGGTTTGATATTTATCCTTACCTAGAGAGATTTACTCAGGCAAGTGCTATCAGCTTTTGATCTCCATTTTACATCTTTTCARTAAATTGATCAGTATTTTCTCAGTTCCTCCATCTTTCTTTGACATCACTAGGATGCTACTACTAAGGTTYTTGAAGTCATGGGAGGTAAACCAGACCTCATAATTGGGAATTACACAGATGGAAACTTAGTTGCATCTCTAATGGCCAGGAAACTTGGAGTACCTCTGGTATATATGATTTTGATTTCAGATTTAAAATATGTTTATGATCTTAGACATCCTTTGCCTTGTGATTCATTTCAAAGGAGTTTGAAGTTCTAACTCGTATGCTTTTAATCCAGGGAACCATTGCTCATGCACTGGAAAAAACAAAGTATGAAGATTCTGATATCAAATGGAAGGAATTTGACAAAAAGCACCATTTCTCTTGCCAATTCACTGCTGATATAATTGCAATGAATGYTGCTGATTTTGTAATTACTAGCACATTTCAAGAAATTGCAGGAAGGTTAGTTTGTTTCTTGCCAATTTGACTCYTGGAAATTAATAGAACATAAGGGCTTCCTGTCTGACCTTGGCTAGAATACTGGAACTTACATTTCTCCTCCYCTTGTTCTCCTTTCAGCAAGAATAGACCTGGACAGTATGAAAGCCACATGGCGTTCACGATGCCYGGGCTTTATAGGGTAGTATCAGGCATCAATGTCTTTGATCCAAAGTTCAATATTGCTTCCCCTGGAGCTGATCAGTCCGTATACTTCCCCTTCACTGAGAAAAAGAAGCGACTTACCTCATTTCATCCTGCCATTGAGGAATTACTTTACAGTAAAGACAACAATGATGAACATATGTAAGTTACTTACATTGATTTTTCTGCTAAGTGTTCACGAACGAAATATTATATTAAGCYGAAGTATCCCTGGAACAGTGGATWTCTGGCAGACAAGAAGAAGCCAATCATCTTTACAATGTCAAGACTTGATATAGTGAAGAACATAACAGGATTGACAGAATGGTATGGGAAAAACAAGAAGCTCAGAAGTCTAGTCAACCTTGTTGTTGTAGGGGGACGGTTTGATCCATCTAAATCTAAAGACAGGGAAGAAATGGAGGAAATCAAGAAAATGCATGCCTTAATTGAGAAACACCAACTCAAGGGTCAAATAAGATGGATTGCAGCACAAACTGACAGAAACAGGAACAGTGAACTTTATCGATGCATTGCAGACACCAAAGGAGCTTTTGTGCAGCCTGCATTATATGAAGCTTTTGGCCTAACAGTTATTGAAGCAATGAACTGTGGATTGCCCACATTTGCTACTAATCAAGGAGGACCAGCAGAAATAATTGTTGATGGAGTTTCAGGCTTTCATATTGATCCCAACAATGGTGATGAGACGAGCAACAAAATTGCTTATTTTTTTGAAAAATGCAAGTCAGATTCTGGATACTGGCAAAGAATGTCTGAGGCAGGTCTCAAGCGCATAGAAGAATGGTACATCTTGCCTCTCAGAATTTCTAGAAAATTGTATATAGACCAACTGCATTTTCTCTAATGTATATATTTCTTTGATCTCCAGCTACACATGGAAGATCTATGCAAACCGCGTCTTGAATATTGGATCAATCTATGGATTCTGGAGACAGTTCAACAAAGGGCCAAAGAATGCGAAGCAAAAATACCTTGATATCATCTACAATCTCAAGTTCAGAAAGATGGTAATTTTTTCCCAGAAATTCTCTTTTGCTAGTGGAAAAAAGAGAGATGAATGAACTATTTGAGTTGATATGTATTATATTAGGCTCAAGACATGGCTATCCCTGGTGAAGAAAGACAACGAGTTGCAGCAAAAGAAACAGCTCAATTTTCAGCACGAAAAGAGGTACTAGCACCGCAACCACCAGAATCAAAAGCACCAGCAGCAACAGCAGAAGTCCTCTCAACACCAAGGCAAGTGCCCTTCTGCTTTTGTAATCCATGGTCCAATCTTGGCCCTATGGCAAAGTGAGATTTCTAATACAACAATTCTCTTTGGCTTGAACTTAAAACAGAATTGCAGCAGAAGAAAAAGAGAAAGAGCAGAAGCAGCTTGACRTACCAAGACCTCAGCATAATGCAACATGTGCCTGTCACTGGCTGTGCTTATGCATCTCCTCTTCTATCTTAATTTATGCCTTGATAAAGTTGTATGGTCTGGTTAGATGATAATCTTGAAGATTATGTTGTGACATCTTACTCAAAATGTTTCAAAAATTTCTTCTCAATACAATAAAGATTTTTTTTCCTTCCAGTCATAATTGTACTATTTCTATTTTATTTATTGGCAAGCTTTGTTTGCCTTAGGGTGTTATTTTAAATATGATATTATTCTAAATATATAATTTTATAGACTAAGACGTCAGTTATACTTTCAAATCCAATTATAATTTTCAGTAAATGACTAAATCCACGGTCCAATTAATGAATATCTATCATCTAGATAAAAATGACCTCTCCTTAATTTGACTTAAATGCAAGGGTTTGGGAGAGAAGAACATTATTTTGTCTAAATGCTATATATTAATAATTGAAGCATAAAAATTTAAATAGGAGGGATGTGAATTGAGTGTTAGAAGTTAAGGTGCGAAGTACACACACATAAAATTGAAGTAGAAATGAGAAAATAAAGAAAATGGACGATCATAAGGATTTATGTGAAAAATCTAAAATTAATTTCGGGTAAAAACTATCGGCAAACTATAGAAAGATTTCATGGTAGCAAAAGAATTAAACTCATTCTCTCTAAAATAAGGAGGGCACAAATAACAATACCCTCCTCACTCTTATAATAGGAGAAAATACGTTTCAATCTCATAAAGAATTAAGCTCTCACTCACTCACTCTCTCTCTCTCTCTCTCTCTCTTTGTTTCTGACACTCAAGATGGGATGCAAAAACATGGATTGAAACCTCATATTTATAGCTGCTTGTTGACGCATGAAAGTAGCTGGTGTCAACGGCAAAGGTTGAGGACAAGGGCTAATATAACATGACCAGTGTGGATGAAAATCTCAGGACGAGAGCAGCCGACACAGCTAAAAAGCTTAATAGCTGATGGAAGACATACAGGAGTCATAATAGGTCAACCGATGAGCAAGGAGAAAAAGTCAACCACATCAGCAACAATAACGTGAAATTAGGAAATCGGCTCTTCAATATGGTAAGATTGGAACCACTTGATCAAAAATCAAGGTGGCACGATCAACCAATTAGCCTATCAAGACGGACGTAGATCGAGGAAATGGCCAGGAAGAGGAAATGTGGCATAACGGCAACAGTGTTTCTCGGCCACCAGTCGGCAAAGTACGATGCATAGAAGAGAGAAAACAAAGAAAACCCAATAATAAAACAAATTATCTTTATTTTCACATATGATTTCATTAAGTAGCTAGTTTTATGGCCAGCATTCTAGTGTTAATTCATTTTATTTGTTTTGTTAGGCAAGTTTAGTYAGGAAAGGGTTCAGCAGAGGTTGGCACAGATGCAGCAGGAGCAAGCGCCTGGGCATCAGTTGGATTAGCCTCATCAACCTCAATTATTGGCTTTGTAGTTGAGCGTGCATGCATCAGATTCAGTAGCTTGGAGTTGAGATTCTACTAAGTTGATTTGCACTCTTCTAGACCAAAAGTGCTCTCATCCATCTCGTTCTTCAGCATTAGTCGTTGACCCTCCAACTTCGCCAGCTTAGCTTGACTTGCTATGCATTCTTAAAAAGGCTTATGAGAAGGCTGTCATGCTTGATGATCAGCTTTTGACCTTGGGACAATTGCTCGGCCTCTTTGGCTAGTTCAACCAATAGTCGCCTAATCTCAGCCTCCAAAAAGGCTATTCGTTCGGCATGAATGGAGACATTTTGTTTCAGCAAGTCTTGTTGATCCTTCTTAGCTGTAAGAAGGCCACTTAACTTTCCATCCCTAGCAGAAAAGTTAGATAGCTTGTTGAGCTTGGCCTGGACACTCGATTGGAGYTTGTGGCTGACTTCCAGCATATAAAGAAACCTCGTTACCTGAGCGCAGGTGAACAAACACTAAGGTTTCAGCTCAACCAAGATGGTTGGGCCAGAAGACTGGCCCTTCCGCAGCTCTCCGTAAATGCATTCACCTACAGACATTTCTCCTCTAAAGATGGTTTCCAAGAAGCCTAAGGCCCTAGACAATTAGGCATCGACTGAAGAAAGGCCAGTAGACCAGAAAAACATCACAATATCTTCTATGGCCAAGGCCGAGATGGGTGAAGCGGGAGAAGGGACACAGAAACTGTAGGAGTGGCTTCTTGGGCCTCAACTGAAATCCCCTATTTCTCCTCCTCATCCTCCTTAGATGATTCAGCCAAAGGAACAATGGAAAAAGCAGCTCATGGAGACTTTTTTTTTTCTTTGACTTCTGCAAGGCAAAATAATTGGCTAATAGATAATAAAGGACAAGGAAGGAAGATAAAGCAAAATTACTTTTGGAGTAGCCACCACAACACCTGCAACTCTTAGTCGTTTGGACTTCCTTAGATTAGCCGAAGTAATCCCACTTTGAGGAGTATCTAGAAGGGCCTCAACATCAATTGGCTCGACTAGTCCTGCAAAAAGAATTAAGAGCTAAGGATGAGAAACTAGCTGGTTCAACTGATAAAAGTTAAGTACTAAATTAGTCGATGGACCAAAAGAGGCATACATAGAGTAGCCTCCTCGGTTCTTCTTTTCTTCTTGGAGAAGCAATAGATGGAAGAGAGGCAATTGCTGTGGCTGAGCTCGTATTTTATGAAGCAGCCCCAGCAACCGATTCCATGACTGAAGGGGTGGGAGGGAGGCAAAGTTTTTAAAAGTGTTCAGCTAGGTCAATGGAGAAGAACACAGTTTCCACCTGGTCCTACCGAGAGKCAAAGTGTGYAGTTGTCAGGGGGAAGCAAAGGAAGTCCTRCAGACAGAACTTCTCAAGTTTTTCCTGGAAACCAGYTGTTCAGGACCTCACATTAGYATCGGTTAGCTCTAGAYGACTGACAGGTGCTATACCTAGTTTGGGATTGGTTGGGACATCYTGCATCAAGCTAAACTATTTYGCACAGCAATGMAAATAATACGACTCAGCTGAAATCTTGTTGTAGAGGGCAGTTGGTTGTGTCCCATTCAACAGCGACTTGGAGCAGAGAAAGCTGACCCAAATGGCTTTCACTTTAGCATAATTAGATTGTTTGGGCACAACCGCAGTAGTTAGGATGCTCATTCCACTTGAAGTATGACAAGGAGTCAATGGTGGCCACCGGTGGAGTATAGCCGCTTGAAGATTTCTTGGTTGGACAACTGTTTGACTGGCACTTCCTTTAGCCGATAGCCAGTGACTTCTTGGGACAAACCTTCTACTCCAGCTAATAGATAGTTGATCCCAAACTCAAGGAGGTATTGATATAGCCACAGCTACAACACCTAGAATTGTGCAACTACATTGCTGGCATCCTCACCCCTGCGAGGGCTTCAACTAGTCGATTCAACCCCAAGTAGATTAAAGATAGAACAAGTGAAGCCAACTGCAAGGGTTGATTGTTCATCAACAAACCAATGTAGTATTGGTAATCTGCCACCATTCCATAGAAAGCCGAACACAAAAGGTACTTGCATGATCAATAGAGTAAGAAAGCACCCTACTCGCTGTAAGAAATTGCTGCCAAATCAACCATGTTAGCCTCCACGAACTTGGTGTACCTAGCAATATGCTTGCTAAAGTTTAGCTGAAATTTTTTCTTCCCGTTGTCAGTGTACAAAACTGGCACGTCAACTCTGACAATCGACAGGCCAAGAATAGTAGCAATGTCCAGCAGATTTGGGGAAAGGATCCCAAAAGATAAGACAAAGGCATTAATAGTCAATGACTAGAACAATAAGATTGTCATTGAGATGCTCCGATCAAAATTCAACTAGAGGGTAGCAGATAGCTGAATAGCATGGTATACTCCCCATTTCTTCCAGACAGACTCCATAGTTGGGGTTAATCACTCAACCCAAAGCTTAAAGCTTTTGAGTCGGCCCGGCTAATAGCGAAAGCTTTCTGGCCACCTAGACAAAGTCCATTCA